>VZZY01024035.1:0-77876 GCA_013400335.1 Eurystomus gularis | reverse complement strand
CGGGTGCAACGGCGGGAGGTGGGAAACTCTATCGGGGGATTGTTATTTAAAAAAAGAAAAACAACCCGAAACAACAGTTTCTTCGCCCAGCTTGTGCGGGACCCCCCGGTGCTGGGCTGGCTCTCCAGCCGGCTGGCAGCGAGGTGCTCCGGGCTGCACTGAGCTGCTGTCCCCGGCCTGGTTGCAGGCCGAGCTGGCTTCACTTGATTTTGCTGGTTGAGGAAAAGTTCAACATGAGCCAGCAGTGCGCTAATGCAGCCCAGAAAGCCCCAACCATATCCTGGGCTGCATCAAAACAAGTGCGGCCAGCAGGTTGAGGGAGGTGACTTTCCCCCTCTACTCCGCTCTTCTGAGACCCCACCTGGAATACCGCATCCAGCTCTGGAGCCCTCAGTACAAGAAGGACATGGATCTGTTGGAGAGGGTCCAGAGGAGGGCTACCAAGATGACTAGAGGGCTGGAACACCTCTCCTATGAAGACAGGCTGAGAGAATTGGGCTTGTTCAACCTGGAGAAGAGAAGGCTCGAGGGAGACCTTGTTGTGGCCTTCAAGTATCTGAGGGGGGCCTACAAGAAGGCTGGGGAGGGACTTTTCACAAATGCCTGTAGTGGTAGGACAAGGGGTAATAGGTTCAAACTGGAAGATGGTAGATTTAGATTGGAGATTATAAGGAAATTCTACACTGAGGGTGGTGAGACGATAGAACAGGTTGCTCAGAGGGGCTGTGGATGCTCCATCCCTGGAGGTGTTCAAGGCAAGGTTGGATGGGGCCTTGAGCAAGCTGGTCTAGTTGGAGATGCCCCTGCCATGGCAGGGGGGTTGGAACTAGATGATCTCTGAAGTGCCTTCCAACCCAAACCATTTTATGATTCTGCCAAGGGGCCTGAAAACCTGAAGAAGCACAATATTAAAAGCTAATGGAAGATCCGGCCTGGGTTACCTTGATTTTGTAACATAAACTGATGAAGGATAGCTCTGTATAACATCTCAGACTGATACTGTATTAAAGTAGTTTGGCCTTTTTTGTCTGTTTTCCGGTTGTTTCTTAGCCTGTTAATACTTTCTAGATTTCCAAGTCAGCACTTGCGTTTGTGTCATACCGGGTTGTCTTTAAACAGTCCCTTAATGGTCTAAAAAAGTGCAACTACCTGTTTTTAAAAACAAAGCAAACAGTAACACAGAAATGTTGCTGCTAGTGCTGTGAATTGTTTATGTAGCTTCATGGTTAGGTAGATGAGGGAAATGGGCACAAACTGGAACACAGGAAGTTCCACCTCAGCATGAGGAGAAACTTCTTTACTGTGAGGGTGACAGAGCACTGGAACAGGCTGCCCAGGGAGGCTGCGGAGTCTTCTTCCCTGGAGACTTTCGAGACCCATCTGGACATATTCCTGTGTGACCTTCTCTAGATGAACCTGCTTTGGCAGGGGGGTTGGACTAGAATCACAGAATCGTAGAATGTATTGGGTTGGAAGAGTCCTCTAAAGGTCATCTAGTCCAACCCCCCTACAATAAGCACGGACATCTCTAACTAGGTCAGGTGATCTAGACTAGGCTAGATGATCTACACAGGTCCCTTCTAACCCCTACTGTTCTGTGATTCTGTGAACCACTCTCACTGAAAAAATGACTGCTTCAATAGCTATGCCTGTAAAAAGAGGATTGACATCATTTAGAAAAAGGGAGGGCTGTGACAGCAAAACTGCCAATTTGATACGCAAGTGCTCATGAAGAACTTACACCACAATTACCCTTTTTTAAAAATCCAGTCTGCATTTTACAGAGTTTCATCTGACATTCTCTTACAGCTACAGAATCAGGTCAGTAATTAGGCCAACTTGTAAGATTTGTCAGCTGTAGGACAGTTCCAAATCAATTGTGTTTAATGATGAAATGTTTAACATGTAAAATAATAATTTAAAAAATGCTGAAAAAAGCAGGACTATCCCAAGTATACAAAAATATTTCCATTAAAACCTGATAGTGACTCCTTACATTGATGTTATGCAGGATAATAATTTGCCTTTACAGCTTCAAAACAGAAAAGAAATTTATAAAAAAAAAGTGGTGGGAGATGACACATTGGCTTTAACTTGGACCTAACTAAAGTTACAGTTTTATGTCATTATTTGTTCATGGTTTGTTGTTTGGTTTTTTTTTTTATCTACACAGCTCACTCACCCATCCCTTTGTGCTACCTCCTGTGATGTAGTTATCACAAAGTAAAATGTAGCATTAAAACAAGTTGGTAATTATAAGACTTACAGGTCCCACATTTCCTTTTCTCTTGCATGAGAGAAAATACCCTCAGTGCTGCTGTAACTGTGTTCAGATATGTTCTGGAAGCTCCTTAAAAGCCAGTGGAAAGAAGCAAGTTATTTTATTTACAAGCTCAGCTAAAAGACAATTCCCAGTCATACTGAATCTTTTTGCTTTTGCTGCCTTCTCAGCTTTTACACTTCCAGCAGCTCAGTATCCTTTACTCATTTTGGGGTGATAGCAATAAACTGGAATCTGCCCAGAAAATTCCTGAATTATAAAGTGCCAAGTGATAGGTGTAAAGCAAAGGAAGGGCTGCGATTACTGAGAGAAAGAGGGCGGCATCCCTCTTCCTACAAATTGCTGGAAGAATGTTCCTCAAATTGTAGAGCTTACAAAGTTAGTGTGTTCCCTGCAGCTTCTCCTCGCCTGAGAGTGTTTTGAAGACTCTCAAATGCTTGTAGGAAGCAAAGTATTCCTCTACTGCAGGCATGTAATTAGCTATAATGACTGCAGTTATAAAGCTGGCAGGTAATAGCTTTTATGCTGTTTTTTTCTCATTAGTGTGCATAGATTTTATTTTTAGAATGATTTTAAGATAATTGTAACTCCTAATAATTTAATACAATTGAGTTGCCATTGTCTTTTTAAGGTTTAGAATAACTGTTCTGTGATACACAAGCACAATCTACTGTATTAGGTTGTTGTGCACTGTGATGACAATGATAAATGGTGCATTGGAAAATATCTTCCAAGTGCTGTGTCTGAGTAGGCTGTTGTTTCAGCAGCTGTGAAGTTTTTTCCTCAGGCACTGAGTTAAGGTAGTATACTTATGGTTGGACTGTATGATCTTAAGGGTCTTTTCCAACCTAAGTGATTCTATGATTTTATGTCCAAACAGAAATTGTGGATACAGAGGAACACTTCAAGACTGTAAGCCAAGGCTCATTCATGCAGGCTGCATGGTCACTGTAGGAAAGGACCTAGTAAAAGTAAGTGTGGAATTCAAGGACACATGGACAAACGGGGTACCCTTTGTACATGTGTGTTGCACTGCATGCATAGATTACACTGATCGTGTGGTTTCACGAGGTAATACAATGCATGTGCACAAGGGACAAATGTCATATACTAGCCCACCTGAAATTCTGTCACATCTTAAATGAGGACTTTTAACTTAATGTTAAGCCTACTTTAAAATAAAACTGAGAACCTCAACTTTAATTACATGGGATCATATTGGGAGCTGCTGTGTTAGCAGCAGAGCTGTCCAGGCCCCAGAGGGGACTTTGGCCCTCTGGCTGTTGGCAGATAGGGGACACAAGCAGGTGGTGGTGGTGCGCCGTGGGCACTAGAGGGGAGTATGAGATACGCTTTGCCAAAGTGGTGTCAGTTATTCATCCACCTACATGCAGGAGAAGAGTTTAGTTTCAGGGCACAAAGATTTAATTATAGGCTGTCTTGCAGTTGTAGAACCATTATACCTTGTGCCTCTGGCGTCTTTCCAACATCTGATCCTACCTTTTTTTCTCCTACTTGAAAATAGTAACGAAAATAAATATTAAGACTGTAAAGCAACTTGTGGAACACTCTTGTTTTTTTGGTTTTGTTGAAATTTTCTTATGAAAATCCCATTAAAGTCTATTGGCCAACAGTAGCAAGAAAACGGAAAATAAATGGTTATCAGGTAGGTACATATAGAGTTGAAATGCAAGGATTATTTAGAATATTTATGATATTACTATTAGTCTAAGAAACATCCCAAGATCCTCAGGGAATTGGCAGGTTTACTTGCTAAGCCATTCTCCATCATATTTGAAAAGTCATGGGTGAGGTCCCCAGTGACTGTAGAAAAGGGAATATCACACCCAGACCCTGGGAACTACTGACCAGTCAGCCTCACCTGGAAGTTGTGTCAAAGCATATGGAAGATGAGAAATTGGTTAAACACAGCCAACATGGCTTCACCAAGGGCAAATCACACCTGACTAATCTAGTGGCCTTCTATGGTGGAGTGACTGTATTAGTGGACAAGGGAAGAGTAACTGATGTAATCTACTTGCACTTCTGTAAAGTAGTCGTTCCCCGTAACATTTGTGCCTCTAAACTGGAGTGATATGGATTTGATCGGTGGACTGTTCAGTGGATAACAAATTGGTTGGATGGTTGCATCCAGAGGGTAGTGGTCAATGGCTTGATCTAAGTGGTGTCCCTTAGGAGTCTGTACTGGGACCAGTGCTGTTTAATATCTTCATCAATGACATAGACAGTGGGATTGAGTGCACCCTCAGCAAGTTTTCAGATGATACCAAGCTGAGTGGTGCAGTTGTTACATGTGAAAGGGATGGGATGCCATCCAGAGGGACCTGGACAAACTTGAGAAGTGGGCCCATGTGAACCTGATGAGGTTTAACACGGCCAAGTGCAGGGTCCTGCACCTTGGTTGGGGTAACCCCTGGTATCAATACAGGCTAGGGGATAGTGATGGAGAACAGTCATCGGGAGAAGAATTTAGGAGTACTGGTGGATGGAAAGCTGGACATAGCCAGCAATGTGCACTCACAGCCCAGAAGGTCAATTCTATCCTGGACTGCATCAAAAGAAGCCTGGCCAGCCAGCTGAGGGAGAGATTCTGCCCCTCCACTCTAGTGAGACCTTCACCTGGAGCACTGTGTCGAGCTCTGCAGTCCCCAGTACAAGAAAGACACAGACTTGCTAGAGCAGGTCCAGAGGAGAGCCACAGAAATGATCAGAGGGTTGTTGCAGCTGGTAGATATTGGAGATTTTTCCTTGTTCAGTGTATAGATCGTATTTATACTGAAGGAAAAATAAAAGAACTTAAAGTGCCTTAAGGAAAGGAAAACAGCATAATAATTTAAAACCAGCACTTTAAACCAAATAACCATCTGGATTAGAAGCTGAGAATGACAATTACTCTGCCAAAGGATTTGTCTTAAAGTTGTTAGAATTTCTATAAAAGTGAGTTTTTTTCAGTTTGTTCCTTTTAATTAGCTGCTTTTCTATATAAGATACATATCTTTGTAATGACTACAGGGATTAAATTCCTTAATTTGTCCCCAGGTTTGTCCCCAAGTACCCAAACAGCACAGTAAAAATACTGACATAGTGACTGATACCCACATGCAATTCCAGATTTAAAGAACTCATTTATCTTTTTTTTTTTTTGTAATGTTTTCATGGATGATCAATACCAGTAGTGTTTGCTGTGTTGCCAATAACATGGGTATGTTGGCAAATATATTTTTATTTCAATGTGCTTGCATCTAGCTTTTCTGAAAATAAGTAAAACAGTTGTTTTCTAAAAAGATATGTGGTGCCATGGCTCTTTGCCATTGCATACAATACCTGAGGAACTCTCACGTTGCAAAATTCAGTGCGCTGGAATCAAGTTACTTGGTAACGTGTGTTTAAAATCAAGAGCTATTCATGCATCTTACTGGGTTTATGAGGGTTAGAACAAGTCTGGAAGAATTTAGTACAATGTCGCAAAGGTTAGAACAAATTTATTAGTGCTTCAGCTGATGACATATAGAAAGGTGTTTATATAATATCTTCCATTTAGTACTGATTAACAGCATCACTTAGTATAATGTGGATATGAACTGCAAGAGTGAGTCCATACAAACTGATGAGCAGTTAACTGTTGTGTGTAGATACTTGAAGTATCTGTTTAGGTGTATATCACGAAGCAAACTAAAGACTCTGCTAAGGAGAATGAACTAGGGAATGGAATAAACAAGACCAAGAGAAACTAAAGTACGAAATGTAACTAGAAAAATGAGTGCTTGGTATCAGACATCACTTAATTTTAGGAAAAAAATGTAGCTTTTATTGAAGACTAAACTCTGTGAAACCAAATTCTGTCTTAGCTGATAAGTTTATGACTAAAAGGTGGCAGTAAATCTATTCGCTGGGTGTTAACGAGGAACTTGGCATTTGCACATGCAGAATACATTCATGAACATACTTCAAAAAAATAGACAAATTTTCCTTTGTACATAGATAGATGAACAGGATATGAGGCAGAAACATGAACTGAAGGCTGTGTAATAATAACCCGGAGTCTATCAGCGAGGTTGGGTTGTTGATGATCGTACCAGTGAATGAACAATGACATTTTGTCTGTGCTTGAAGGAACAAAGCAGAGATGGATGCATGAGCGTTACCATGAGGCTTTGGAGAACTAGTAGGATTGAATGAAAAATTATAAGCCATGCATATTATAGCAAAAATAATCAGATACATTAATATAGCACTTTTTATTCAGAGATTGTGAAACAGATCAAATATGAGTGGATAGTGAAGGTACAAGAGAAAACTACAGCAAGTGCTTGAAACAAATGACCAGAACTGCCATGTACAAAGTATGAGAAATGCTAACAAATGTTCTTATAAGAAAAAAGTGAGGAAAAACAATATGCTGCTATTATTGGGAAACAAGGAACCTACTGGTGTCTGAACACCTGCAGCTACAAGTGGAGGAAAGGATTATGAAGCTGTTAAAAAAAAATCACAAGGGCAGGTCAGCAGGCCAGTTGATCTTCTAGGTTCTCCACTATAACTTCTTGTTTAACAAGTTTATTTATAGAGGCAAAGGATGGGGAACATTGTATCCAGAGAGATGGAGAAGGAAGCAGAGGAGCACACTCAGTGGAGCAGGGATGGTCTTCAACTGCACAGCCTGGTGCACATACCACGTTTTACCTGTGGCATTAATTTCTTCTGCAAAATATTTTTCTGGCCCCTCTGAGACTTCAGGTGCTTAGCACAAGGCTGTGCTATATGCATTTGTTTAGCAATGTCACAACACTAGTCTCCAGCTCTGCACCACTCATGCATCCTCTAGAAAGGATCCTTGACTCCCTATCTCATGACTCATCCAGAGATGACTTGGGCAGTGAATTAGAAATGTCATTGCTCTCTCCTCTGCTGCCCCTTTGTGGCATGAATCACCAGTTTATTTTACTAACAAAAACTAGACTTTTGTTAGTACATCTAAATGAACTAGGAGAACTTAATTTTACTCTTCCCTTCGGTTAGTTTCCAGAGGTAGAGGAGTAAGGCAAGGTGTTTCTGACCAGCAGGGACAGCTGCTTCAGGTTCAGGATTCTTACAGGGAAGACTGGGCCACATGCAAGAGAAAAAAACCTTACAGACTACATTTTTTGACACTTCATGCTGATTGATCTGTGTTCATCATTGCTATAGCAGAGCAGAGTAGGGACTCTGGAGAAGGAAAGCCTGCATCTCTACGTTCTTTTTTTTATTTCTTTTGCTGTTGCAGCACTGTCTGCTTGGGCAGGAAGAGCTTTGCAGCATAACAGTTGGCAAAGCCACAAGATAACAGAGTACCACAGATGCTTCCTGCTGCTATCATTTAGATTTTGTTTGTGTTGCTGATGCACATAGAAAGATGAAGGGGGGTACTAGTAATTTCAGACTCTCAGAAGTTTTATTATTAAATACACTGTTCTATTTACGTGCCTATATCGAGTATAAAAGCTGCCACCACAAATGAGACAGCTAGACACTGGTCTGATTCAAAGAATAAGTGGCATAATTGCATCTTTCAAATGCTGCTTATGAAATGATAAAAAAAATCTAGCCAATGGGACCTATTCCACTGGTAAGCCATGCAAATATAGTGGGTCATTTTGAGGGTAGAAAGTCCAAACTGAAAATATCTTCCCCACTCCACACGTTTTTCTAAACTCCCTTTCCTCTCCTGCAGGAAGGCTGTGTACATACTTAACTGGATGCACGTCAACTTGCTTGAAGCCATCTTGCAGGCACTCTAATATTATGAAATTTTATGCTGATATCAGCATAATGACTGGGCTTGTTTCAGAAACGGATGAATTCTGAATGGCTGAACAACACCTGTAGTGTACAGTGCAGAGAAGCAGGAGATGGCATCTGCTTAATATCACAAGATGGACCAGGGAAGAATGCCTGTAATTTTCCTTTTAAAACAAGCTTGTGAGAACACTGCTCAGGCTCCCTGTAGCATTCTGTTGTATCACGAAACATTACTTTTATCATTTTGCATACTTCCAATTGCAAGGCTGCTGCACGTGGACACGCTACACCCAGAATCTCCATCACAATCCAGTTGGGATCGTGCAGGATGTTTTACAGTGGCAGTTAGCATACAGGTACTGTGGAGACTGGTCCCCACTGCGGGGAGGGTCAGCTGGGCCTCACAGCAGACAGGACATGCAGCACATCAGTATCACTGTCATTCCTGAGCACTACAGAAAAGAAAAGAGAAGTTGAAGTGCCTTCCCTTTCAAAGTTAGAAGGGATATCTGGTCGCAGCAGCTTTTGCAGATGCAGATGCACACAGCAAGTGTGCTCTGATGGCTTCTGCCCCTCCAGAATTAACCCAGGCAGTTTTCCTTCAGTATACTGAGGCTGCAACTTAACAAGTATTTGTACACCACACCTTCTCTCAGCCAGAGACAAAATATTAAATTCATGCTAAAATCACAAGCTATCCTTTGAAATGGCTGAGCCTGTTTGTTTCACAACATTATTCTTCCCTTCCTCACTCCCCCCGTGCAAAAGTGAGCCCCTTGAGCTGTGTAATTTTATTAGGGAAGTTAATGGTTAAGTGTATGTCTCCATGAAGTTTTCTCAAAGGCCTGATTTCTAAGTTACAGTACAACTATTAAGCCTTGCAAACTGAAACAAGGCAAGAAAGCCACAGGAGCACTGGTCTTGTATTTGGCAATATCCCAAACGTAGTCAGTTTGGAAATAACCATCTACTGCTTAGCTGTTGAACTTGGATTGATTCTAAGTGCAACACTTCAGACGGGCTTTATGAGTGTGTTTTAGCATTTCAGTCTTTTTGAGAATGATTGTCAGAGATCAAGCATGACTTTGGAAAACAAACATTGAGGGGTCTATTCGTTGTGCTGATTGCCTTCAGGGACAGTAATGAAGAAAGCTGAGATAAAGTAGTATTCACAAGTGGTATTTTGATCAGCTCACGCTCCTCATCCCCTAATCAAAAAGCCTGTAGCACTTCCTCATTCAAACATGTAAAATGCTGATCACGTTGACTAGTATAAAGCTGACACATGATCATTTAGTTGATACTCAGTGGCCCTTTTAAAAAAGAAGGAAGTCAGTGAGACTGAAAGTTGTAATAATTATATTCAAGTATTGATGTGCCTGCAAAATGGCTGGGGACTCCTGCTCTCACTGCTCTTTAAAAATGTTAGTTCAGAATACTTTTAACCTCCTGCTGTATGGTTCATCTTTTACTGAAACATTAATGCCTTTGAAAAGAAACATGCCCCAATATACTGCCCTGCAGAAGAACGTTCAAATGATTTTTGCACCTTTAAGGTAATGACACAGAACATAGCATATTAAGATGTAGTGGTATAGGCACTCCTCCACATCTTCTAAACATACTTTAAATCTGTTTTAGTTTCAAAAGCAGTGTGTTATTTATAACAAAAAAGCTGTGACAAATGTTTTGCAGAAACTCAGCTATTTTTCCAATAGTTAGAATGTCAAATTTCTATTTGAATCATCTCACATTACTTCAACGTTTGGTCAGCCAGCTAGTTTTACTATGCATTTTATACATGGAATATTTGACAGGAGCTTTTTCCTATTATCTCTTTTTAGGACCAGAATGGCAGTTTTGTAATGTCAGGCTTCCTACATCAGCATTTAAAGTTTTATATGCAATTATCTGAGAACTAGTCAAAGACTCCAAATCTGACATAATGCTAAGTTTTCCAACGGTAACAAAGTTTTTCTGTAACTCAAGGCAAAAGAGAGAGCATTTGTATGTAAGAGCAGAATTCATGATCAGTTAGAACAATATAGAATTCATTAACTTTATATGACTCTGAGAGCACTTTTTTCAGAAACTCATCTTAAACACATAAAACCAGAAAGACTCCACAGTAGCTTTGAGAAAAAGGAGCAGGTTCTTGCAAGAGTCCTAAATAGAGAGTAGGGCAGTGAAAACCCACAAGTCTGCAAATAAGTCAGCTTTTCATTTTCCTTAGAAATTATTTTTTATTCTTTATACACCTGAAAGATTGGAAAGAGCCAAACAGCAGAGTGAGAAATCCTTTTCTTCCATGAGGAGCATCTACTTTCCACAGATCTGCAGCAGAGCTTTCTGGAGATCATGTTAAAATCTGTGGGCTTTCCTGTGAATTACAGACTGTTAATTTGAAGTGGCTAAGCATGTCTAGCTAACACATATTAGAAGGCATAAGCAAAATTTATCAGATACACACTGAAGATGGTTTAAAAATGGGATCACAAGATAATTCAGGTTGGAAGGGACCTTGGGAAGTCATCTACTGCAAAATCCAGCCAAAGCAGTAGAACTTAATGAAGTTTGATTCAAATTATTTCATGAAGCATCATTCCTTTAATGCCTGCAAAGACAAAAAAGCTGTGAATTTTCCTCACTAAAGAGTTATTTTCTGCTGAATAGTCTCCTGTCTCCACAAAAGAATAACTGAATAAGCTGTTATTTTGAACTTTTGAATACTGATTTAACCCAGCATTCCCTCTTCACAGCTCAAAATATCTTCCCAGACAGCTGCCTGCAGAACTGCATTGCACTGCAATGGGATAAACTCAGAAAGGATGGAAAAGGGGAAGGATTAGAAGCCACACAGAATATATGCAGTTCAGCACTGAACAGTAACAACTAAGCTCTGTGTTGTTTCTCCTGCAGGTTTCTTTCCTAACAACAACAACAAACAACCCCAAACCAAACAAACAAACAAAAAAAACCACACAAAAAAGCCCCAGCATGCCAAGGTATCAGAAGCTTCCTACAAGGAGCTTTTCATTCATGACCAGTAACTTTTAATTCCTGACCATCTCTGAAATTTAAAAATATCACAACTGAAGACATCAAGATTAGCTTAAGTTCAGCTCACTGCAGAACAACTTTAAGAACTGTAAAAGCATGAAAGTAACATTATTTGCACTGAGCTTCATATTACTTACATTAGCCATAGGACAAACTATTCTTTTTATTCCATTTTCAACTTGTAAGAAGATAGAGGAGAAAGAGCTTCTAGTAGAAAGAAGAGAAAAATGCATGCTTCTGTTTACTAAAAGATGCTTCTATTTACTACAAGATACTTCTACAGTGGGTTGGGAACTGCAAGTTTTCTTCAATGCACATAAGCTGTACCCTTTCTTCTGTACATAGTGGCCCCATCTTTTAAAAAAATAAAAATGAAAGCCACTGGTGACATTGTAGACAACCTGAGTCTCTCTCTTGTAAGAAGTCCTCTGGGATACCTGGCCAGCAAGCACAGGATATCATCTTGCATGCAGTAACTTAAAAGCTGGAAAGTTGTTGCATTTTAGACAAAAGCAAGGTAGACTTGCTTATGCTTAATCATATAATTTGGGGAGTATATTTTAAATAGTAGCATCTTTCAGCGCTGTTGTCTAGAGCAACTCATAGGAGAGCTCTTTGGACGAGATGAATAGAAAGCATGCACTTTGAAAAATACGTATTTTTAAGATAGAGGGACAGTTTTTTCCCCATTAAGCACCAGTATGACTTTCATTTCAAAGTTTTAAAGCCAAACAGAGCTATCACTAGGATTGCTTAGCTGGTTACTTAGCACATCACAATTTCCAGGAGGCTTATTGTGTCTTTACAGAACATAGATAAAGTTGATGCTATTAATTTTTGACCTTCCTAGTCAGTCATCATTCCAAAAGGTTTACTATAGCAGAAGTGATCTGAGCTCAGCTATCACAGTAAGCATTATAGCAGGCAAGTATCATCAACAAGCCCACTGATCACATCAGTTTAAGATACGAGAAAATGTTAGTTCCTTTCTTGCTTTGGCTCAGGTTTGATCACTCCAGTGACTGATTTCTTTGTTGAATTCAATTTATGTGTACAAATAATATGCAGGAGGCTAATGGGGAAACCCTATAGAATTACATGACCTGCTCAAGAATTTCAGGATCACAGAATAGCCAAGTTTGGGCAAGGACCTCTGCAGATCATCTAGTCCAACCCCCTGCTCAAAACCATGTCAGCTACAGCAGATTGCTCAGGGCCGTGTCTAGTTGGATTTTGAGTGTCTCCAAGGATGGAGACTCCATAATCTCTCTGGGTAACCTAGTCTGGCATTTGACCACCAGCACAGTAAAAAAGCATTGAAGACTCTGTCTCCCTCTTTTGATTCTACTCATCACATATGCATAATTGTGACAATTAGATTCCTGTATAGCTGAAGAGCTGTTTTGAAGGTTGGGTGGTGTCCTGGTTCGGCCAGGACAGGGTTACTTTTGGTGGAGCCAGGTTATTCTATACCATGCTGACGTCATGCCCCAGGGCCAGTTCCGGTGGGGGCCAGTTTGCATTCGACTGCTTTCCCCCGTGGGTGTCTGGGCTCAGGTCTGTCCCTTTGTCCGGTATTATTGTCCGGTATTATTTTTTTCCTGTATTGCTCCTTTCTCACTGTTACTGTTGTTTTTGTTAACTGCAACTGCTTATTACGTGTTTTTTTAAACCCCCACAGGTGGTGGGGAGGCAGAAGGGCTGTTAAGCAGGCATTTGCTACCTGCAGCCAAGGGATCTGTACAGCACAGCACAGTCTGTGCCTGTTCATGTTGTGGGATTGATCACTCCTCCATGTACAGGGGTCTCCAGGTCAGGATCACTACACCTGTTTAAGTAGCTGTTTTATTATATAGCTAGCTTACATTGCCTTCACATGTATTTTCCCTATTAAGTCCTTATAGGCCTTTTATGCCTATTTTCAAAGGCCCTACCCTTAGGACTTATTAGTAGAAGTGGATCTTCAAGATATACCCGCCAGATGCCTACTGTAAGGTGTAATGCTTTTGAAGTTTCCTGCCCAAGGCTTAAATTTATAAGTGTTATCCTAATTCTCAGCACCTGTACATGTACAAGCATGACCAAAGTCCTGCTATGTCTAGAGCTGGAGCCTTGTCTATATACCAAGGTGCTTTCATATAAGCAGACACAGCGGGATGAATGAACATCAAGGGCTCAGCTAGGTAAGGGTTTTTTTATGAACTACCTGGGAGAAACATTTGGTCTTAAATGTTAATTCTCTACTGCTCATTCTTATATTCATTCACTATTCATTCTTAGTCTAAAACCTAATTCTTCAAGCCTTCACACCAATTAAAAAGTAGAAGGAGCACATTAAGGACCCTTCACTGGGTACAGCAACAGCCACATTGCACAGCAGTTTTCCAGTGTATTTACCGATAGTGGGTGAGATCTTGAAGCAGAAGACAGAATAGAAGATCATAAGGCAGGTTAAAATGATTATAAAGGAGATAAATCCACAGCTGCACCTCTTACTCCATCTGTTTTTCACTGATTCCCTACAATAGTCCTTGGTGGACTTGAAAGGGGAAGAGGATAAAGAAGATAGCAAGTTTTAGGCCATGTCCATACTACTGCTAGATTTATTAGAACAAAGCCTAGTTGATTTGGTAAAAGGAAGAGAAGCTAGAAATGACTTATCTTTTTGGAACTTAAAATATAACAGAAGATACCTTTTCCACAGTACTTTTTTAATTTTAAAACACTAGTTTAATCCTGCTTTTTGGATGATAGTCCTCGATGAATTAGGCTGTTACGCTAATCAGAATTTTAATGACCAATACATGGTGAGTAGTCATACCTTCATACCTTCCCATCTTTAAAAGTAGTGTTGTCAGAAAGCAAATCCTATTGCTTCCGATCAAAATGTAAATTTAAAGAGCTCCCTATTTAATGTAATCTATACCTGACCTATGTATCCTTTGACAGATTCTATGACAAGGATCTGAATGTTCTAAATTGTTAGTTTTGCAGATTCTCTTCCAAAACACATAGCACAAGACACTATGCAGTAGCTGCCAGCACAGTATTTAAAATAAGCTCTGTGTTTTCCCACAAACATCAGCCAAATAGTGGCTTACCTTCAGGAGATCTTGAGAGTAGCCTGAGTCATAACTGGAGATGCTTTGTACCTACAGCCATCAGCACAATCAACTTGTGGAAGAGGGAAAATGTCAAGTTAAATCCTGTATTTGTAAAATTGAAATTGTCAAAGATAACAGATCTATCTTCTAGGGTTTATTTGTAGAGTGCTTTTTGGTTTTTATTGTAGTACCTAAATCAGAAGTTTTGGGAGACTATTCACACAAAGTTTAGAAGCCTTTGAACTGTAGATTCTGATTCTCTATAGAAGACTCTGACAGCTTTTAAATAGGAAAAGCTAGTAATCCCTTTGTGCCTTAGCCATAGACCAATGCTAAGACTGTGCCTTTGTTAAGAAGGAAGCCATAGAAAGTTTTCTGTATGATTGTACTTACAGTTTTCCAGCATACCTCAGCTTCGTGCCCTGTAAGAGAGGCAGCCTAGGAAAGCAGATGAAGATATTCGGAATACTGTTAAGGTACTGCTAGCTCGGCAATGAATCAAAGGGGTACAGAATGCATACTCACATTTCAGCAAGTAATTGCTGCTTCATGGTTGGATTGACACTTGTCACTACACCAGAATTTGAGATGCCAGGTGATGTTCCAGTATTCCAGAAGGTACACTTCCAACCAAAAGCTGTTAATTTGTAGAAATCCCCTTGCTAGTCATTTTTCCAAGCTTGAATTCCTGTTGTCTTCCAGAAGGGGCAAGCCAAGGAACCCTTTTCAGCCTAACAGTTTTATACGTTTTTAGGAAACTAGGTGTCAGGTGCATAGAAGAATAGTAAGGAGAATTCACTAAATCTTGAAGATCAGATGTGGGTGAAGCAAGCTACTGCCCAGCTTCTGCAATGCTAGGCATCCTTATCTATCTTTTAAAGGAACACACCCAGAACACTAAACAAGAGCTGAAGTGGTCATAAAGTTGTATCTGGACACAGAACGAAGTCCTCTGCCTGCTCCATACTAAGCAGGAGAAACCTGCTTGTTCCCTTGCAGTGGTTCATGTTTTGGACATATGCTGTGTCAATCTCTTCTTTTATATATAATCTCCTATTAATGCTGTTGAGTTACTATGAAAGCATAAGAGCCACATCCCATTTGTTTCCCCTGCTGAGGAATATTCTCTGCCTTGTCAGACTTGCAGTGTAAGCACCAACCCCATCTTTCAGCTTTGCAACTAGAATGGTGCTGCCACCATCTAGTGAGATACATTTTTTCATGCTGTCTTCTTTCAAGAACTCATTTTCAACAAAAAGGATAAGTAGTACCTGTAGGAGGCTTTTGGTTTAGACACCGTGTAAGCCATATCTCCTTGATGGATGCTGCAGTCTCTTGAAGAAGGTGGCTAGGTAGTTCTGTATACAGTCCAGGGGAGAAGACAAGCAGGTACAGCTCTAAGGCTTGATTCTGGCCCAGAATTTCCCATGACATGGCCCTGAATAAGCAGGCCAGTTCAGTCTAGAGATAGTTGGAGCTGGGCCCTCCATGCTGGCCAGGCTCATCCCACAAAGTTAAGGCATCTCAGTGAGGGCTTGAAATCTGCAAGATCTGCTTAGGGAGAAGGTAGAGGTGGAAAAAAGCAGGAGGTTTTTAGAACCAAGTATTTGCATCAGAAGAGCAGTACAAACAAACATCGAGACATTCTACTTGAATTTATGCAAGGCTTAATATGAACTGGATTCTTCTAGGGTTCTGAAGAGGCTGGTGCTACTGGCAGGAGAAACTGAATTCACTGGGCCTTTAGCAAACTTCCCAATACAGTCAGCCACACACAAGTTATCCTTCCATGAACATGACATTTGTTTGCTTATTTCAAAACACATTGGAAAACTTCCTCTTATTCTAAGAAAGTCTCCAAGAGTGGTAGTTTGTAGTTTTTGACTGCTTACACCTCCTACAGACCCCTGCATTTACCCATTGGTTTGACATTAAGGCATTTGTTTCCATTATTCTCTCCAGACTACTCCGTGGATGAAGCATTTTCCTCTTCCTGTTAAGACCAATACAGAAAAAAAAAAAAGAATCCTCTTATTATACAACAATTTTCACCCCTCCCTCAAAGCCAATATTAGGTGTCCAAACATTTGTCTTATACAGAAGTACAGGGGACATCCTATCCAGGAGACTCAACTTTAAGCCACTTTAAACAGTAGTCAGTATGGAACTGCAGTTATGTTAAAAGTTACTATTTCTTGATTATAATACCATGTACACCACGACCTTTTGAAAGGGAATGAGCTTAAAGTTGTAGCAAGAGCTATTTTACAGAATTGGCATGCATTTTGGGTTTAAATCAGTACTGTACTGACATTCAAGAATTTCAGTCCCCATACAGACTGAGATGAATAGCACTTTATTTATTTCAGTTACAAGACAACAAATAAACCTTACAACCAGAAAGGCAATGAAGGCCTCATGAGCTTAGTGATAACCATTTCATAATCTAGGCAACATGTTACGATTTCTTGAGATGACAAAGAAAGCATACCCCCTTCTTAATCAACTTTTCCTTATTTCTGTAAGGAAATTTCCTCTAAGAACAGCACACAGAATTGAGGGACCCAATGTACAAAGCCTATATTCACACCACCACCCCCCCCCCAAAGGCTTAAGTGTAGATTTATTAAAAAAAAAAAAAAAGTAACATGCAGTCACAATGTTCACTGCTAGAAAAAAGGGGAAAATTAAAGTCTGTTTTCAAATGAAGTAAAATTACGAAGTTAAGATACTTTCTCACATGGCAGTGTACTTCATGGCTAAAGAAACTCTCCTCATGTTAAGCCAATGCTTACATGACTTTTGTAGTAGAGAGAAAACAGCTTACATGAAAACCAGTCCTCCAACCAAGTGCTGTAGGTAAAGAACTATGACATAAGGGAAGTTATAGAAACAGGAGAAAATACTATACAAAGTGTCAAGTGCAAACTGTCCCCTCCTCCCCTTTCCTAGAATTTAGTGTATTTACTTAAGTACCATAGAAAAGACTGAATTCAGGAGTGGTTGACAGTGGGATACAGTGCTACAGCCTGAACATTACCCACTAAAGGACAAATCTCAAGCATCCGTGTATCTCACCACAAGGGAAAGATACGCTTGAGCTTCCTAACCTGCTCATTTCTGCGGTTTTCTCTAGTACTATCTCCGCCCTCATTAACAACTTAATTCCGGCATTCCGTTGAAGGGACCCCTTTAAAAATCTCCAAGATTCTGGATTATTTGGCAAAAAATTCACTCACTATTTTAAAGAATGCAGAGCTGGAAAAAGAAAGGAAAAAAACCCAAGTTTACAACTCATCTCAATTGCTCTTCTAAGCAGTATTAGACCTAGAAAACAAAGGAGGTACCAGGTCAAGCAGTGTCCTGTCATCCTTCGCTGTTTAAACAATACAGTTAAGGCAGACGGTAACTTCTTCAGTTCATTGCTAGCAGGTCAGTTTTGGTGCATAAGATATTAATGAACTGAAAAACATATTTTTACCCATGCTGTATGTTAGTTTGCAGTTTCCCATAACTTCAGTGGTCAGGGATATATCTATTACGCAGTACTCACAATAAGTCTCAGAATTTCAGGCAGACCTATTCATTCCCAAGGAGTATCCTTTTGGCTCAGTGAAGACTTCTGAGTACCTTAGCTTACATTCATTCTGGAGACAGCCACCATGATTCCATTTACCCAAAGTATTATTTTTACTGGGGCTGTTACCATCTTGAAATTGCTGTTTAAAGTTACCCAGTAATATAAAATAGTACTTTTCAGTATTTCCAGTGAAGGAGCTGAGAAAAAAAATCTGTAAGAAACCATTGCTGCAATTTTATTTTAACAAAAGGGCAGATTTATTCATGTTTACAAACAAGTTTCAAAAACAAAAAGGAGAACATGTATGCTACCCACTAACAACCTTTCAAAATGCCAACAGCCCTCATGCTGCATGAAGGATTCTATAGATTAGAAAAAAAAAAAAAAAAATCACAGTTCCACTCACAGTTCACCAAGACAGCACTAAACTAACATGTTTAGACAAAAACAAAGGACTAAGATTCTGATGTATTTTGATTTAATCCATTTTGCCCGAGATAACAGAAATATTTCAAGCAAGTTCCATCACATATTGATGTCCTGCATTAAACAATCCTACTAAGTTCTGAACAAAAGTTATTCAGTAAGTTTCTCAAAATTTTTAAAAATTAAACAGTTGTTTCAAAACCATTAAGTAGTAAATGTATTTAAGAAACTAATTAGGACAGAGGCCATAACTTCCATTAGAACACCACTGCTCATGTTTTTACAAAGCATTAGTGTTATCTATTTGGCTATTAGTATCAGCGATTTATCTACAATATTTAACAAGGTAAATTGCAGGCAAAATTTAGTACAGTTTCAATAGAAACACCCTTTTCCTGAAAATACAGCAGTATTTGAAGGACTAGTTTTTTTGTTTGATTTTTTTTTTTTATCTCTGCATCATTTATAAGGAAGCTTCCCATCTATGAACAGGAACAAAAAAAAGTATCTACAAACCTTGTAAACAGATCTGTATCATTTATAAACATAAATAATCCAAATTATTAACAGCCAACAGCAGAAATTAAAGTATCAATGATCCAGGGCCTCCTTGCCCTTCCCAGCCTTCCCCTCAGAAAAGGATCATGACAAACTAAAGCTCTGCTAACGCACTGTTCAGGACCATTCTTAAGTACAACAGATGATCCACAGGTCACTTATGCTGAGTAACTGTTTATCTGTCAGAGTTCATTATTACTCCCACCCCCAGAAAAGCACCCTCCAGTCTGGCAGAAAGCTTTTTTTTTAAAAAAATAAATCTACATTCGTACAAGTGTGTCTTCTGTTGAAGTCCAAGACAAGAACATCATCTTGTCCATCATGTGTGAAGAGACCCAGTTTCAATTTCTTTACAATGCAGCTAGTGTGTTAACATTCAGCTTACAATCAGAGTGATGTTTCCAAACTATGTAGCGGGCTCCCTGGGGATGAAGAGGTAGCAGACTTGTTCATGTCTGTTGTAAGGTGAATTCCACTGTCAACCGCATTGTTATTTTTATTGGGAGAGGGTGGGGGAGTAGAGTTGCGTTTTGTTGGAGCATCATCTTCAGCATCGGTATCATCAATAAGGGGAATATGAGGCTCGGAGTCTTCTATTCTAAACTCAGGATGCGTCATAAAATTGTGAATTGAACTTCGTGTCTCAGGTTTCTCTAGCCCCTCATACAAGGAACTACGAAATGCATTCACCACTCGGATCTGCAAACAAAGAAGAAAGGTTGTTAAAATGCTGTAGATTTACTAGTAGTGGCATGGTTCTTATGAGTTTGAATCCACAAACAGCTAGACATGAGTGAATCAAATTTGTATGTGATGCAGTGGAACTTGCAATAAACTGTAAAAAATGAAGAGCATTTCAGTAGAGCACTGCCAGTGTACACAGTAGGAATAAAAATTGTAAAAGTACTGCAAAAAGCTGAAGGGCCTAAAAATTCAGACATGGCACTAGAATTGGTCAATTCTTTAACATGGGCTAGGAATTTTTCAGAAGCAAGGCCAACAATTATTTACTTATAAATTAAATCTCAATGAGGGTTTCATTGAATATTTGGGGGAGGCGGGAGGGGAAGGAGGGGAGAGGCTGAAAATAAGTTAGAGGACAAAAGGGTTACTAATTCTCATGCTAGGAATAAGGATGTCAACTGACTATGAAAAAGCCAAGCAAGTGTAAGCCAATGTCACAATGACTGAACATTTACTAGGAGTCATGCAAAAAAAGATACCACTGTAACAGCTGTAAATATTCGAGTATATACCCATTTACCACAGTTGAGAAAGATCCTTACTGAATAGCACTTTGGAAACTTAAGCCCAGAACTAGGAAATTGATTACTGTATTGTACAGTTAAGTAGCCATGACAGTCTGTAACTTTGAAGAGACTATTCAAGTAGCATAAAGTATGAGAAAAACAGGTCATCAGCTTTTGCTTGAGTCTTCAACTTACACTGAATTGATGGACAAAATTCCCAGGCTAAGTATTATTTCAAGTCCTTTCGTTGTTTAACAAACATTTTTTCAAATCAGAAAGCTAAGTTTACAGAATTCATAAATAAATGTTTCAGAGTGAAATTAGGTAAAGTACAGAACAAATCATGCATATGCAGGTTGACTTGAATTTTAAAATTTTCCAAATTGTAATTTGAATAATGAAACCACCTATCCACACACCCCTTCTCCACCCACCTCACACACATTTCCCTGACTAACTACAGGAATTCAGGACACCTTCTTGAACTGATAAAATAAATAAGGTTAGGCAGAAGTCAGTGACCCCTTTGTCCAACACTTTTATCAAGGTAGTTTCCCCCTTCTGTTACCTCCCTATTCAATTCTCAACATCTCTACTCTGAGCAGGTCTCCAGCAAAGCAGCTTCAATCCCAAAGCTCCTCTGTTGATAACTTTTAAGCTGAGAAACAGATCATGACTTAGTGCTTCCATACAGCTCCTTGATAGTAAAAATAAAGTGACTTCCAGATGAAGGAATTAATCTGGAAGGTCAAACAGATGAGAACAGACTTTAAAACAGCTAAGATACAACAAACAACCTCACGGTAGACATAGAGGAGGCTCCCTGAAAGTGATGTATTATCAAATTTGTTACCACAAAATCACTGCACATGATAAAGTCTGTGTTCCTTGACCTCTAGAAATAGTATTGTTCCTCCAACCCTACCTGCCTCAGAGCACTGGCACAAAGGATTTTACTCAAAAGCTATCATGTCCCCATTTTTATACTACAGGTAGATGGCTGAGCCTCATTAATCATGGAAACCATGGAGGGAGGAGCACACAAAGGGGAGGACCACTACCAATAAAGGGGCAGGGAATACTGTGAATGTGCTTGAGCAGTAAAGGATTACAACAGCAGCGAATGCTATACTGTTCATCACATGAAAAAATTGGGCATGCTGTTAAGTAGCTGGCACGTCATGTGAGCTTTAAACAAGTCCAGCAGGCTGCATAAACCGCCTTGGCACTTACCAAGGAAAACAGCTGTGACAATGCCAGACAAAGTTTGCAGTTCCCTTTTTTGGCGTGTTGCATCCCACTGTGCCATGGATTTATGGGGCAAAATGAAATATGATTGCCTCATGGGACTGGTTTTTCATTGCTTACAGATGGTAAGTTAGAACATAAGCAGTAACAGAAAACAATTTTTGGCTTAACAGGACAACTGTAATTATTATGGGAATATAACCATACCCACAATAAAAGCTTGAGTCCCATGCAGAATGCATACTACACAAGTGGTCTAGACACTTCTATGAACCCAGGACCCTCAAAGAGTCCAGCCATGAAGGCAGAAATCAGGCCATCAGCATTTTAAGTTAAACTTTAAAAAGGAAAATCTAGTCTTTTGGTGGCTTTAATTTCAACTACTCAAGATAATTAGATGAGAAAGGTAACCATAAATAAATTGTGTAAGTGAGGAGCAAACAAGACAATTTGTTATGTGTAATTTATACTGTCATCAAGCCTTCCTCATATTAGTACCAGAATAGCAAGGAATGCAGTAAGGACTCCAAATCCTCCTAGCCAGATGGCTGCTTAAGAGTTGCAACCTCACTTTACAGGAACAGATGAACTATTTTCCAACAAACAGCTCTGAAAGAGACACACAATGAAATAATGCATCTGTTTCCCATTAATACATGTTAGTTCTCAAAAGTTGTTCTCCCGGAGGGTGTAGCAGAAGGCTGTACTACTTAGTAAGGATCAAAAACTAGTTCTCTGCTATTGTAGCTCCATATCTGCATTGGTCATTTGATGCAATGAGATGCTGCAGTGCCCATTAGATTCTGCTCAAATGGCAGCATGGCATGAAGTTGCTCTCTAGAGAATTCTAAATGTCTAATTAATGTTCTCGAGTGTAGTTAGGGATACAGGTTACTAATTAGCATTTTAACTAGGAGATGCAATCCTGTGTATCTCTACTGTTGAATCTACTTTTCATTTTATGTTCTTGAGACGCGAGTTTTTGAGCTCAGCTTCTCCATACTACTACAAGGTAGGGAAATACTTGTCTTGCCAATGGAGGACACGTACAGAGGTAGATACTTGTGCAAAGTCACGCAGGAATTCTGGCCAAGCCAAGCCAAAAAAACCCAAAAATTCAGAAGAGAACATTTCATTTAAGTCAGCTCCTGAAATTAAGGGTCTTCATCCATCTGGTAATCTGAAAGTCTAAAAAGCAGGTTGGGGAAGGAAGCCCTCTAAGAGTTATTTTTAAAAAACAATTTAACCAGTCCCTGGTAAGTTAAAGAAGGAAGTTAAACATGAAATATATAATAAAGATGGAAAACTCAATACATATTAGCTATCAGTATTCAACTACAACTGTTATGCATCTTCAGGCTCCAGAGTTTAAGCCTACATACAGGAGTAATTAAATCTCTAACCTCTACAGAGAGGAAGGCTGAAACTGAAATGCCACTTAGAGCACAATATAAAGAGGGCAGAATTAAGGTGAGACAAACTTTACTTTCACTGATGGCTTCTGAACTGCTGCCAGAAGAACCTAGAGAGGAAAAAACTCTTCAGATTTCAGTGAGTTTCAGCATCCAGTGCTTAAATCTTATTTTCCTTTTTATATTAGATAAGTGTTTCTTCTGACTTGTACGTGTTTTAGAAGCCTTGTTTCGCCACCTGAATCCTGATGTTGAGAAAGTTGTGTTATTCAGTAAGAAGGGTCCAACAAGTGTTATTCAGTAAGAATGGTCCAACAAAAGCAGAGATTCAGAAGTTCCTTACAGGCTACAAAGAAAATGCATTTAGTGGTCCATGTTCTAACTACATTCATATTTTTAACCTAACATTTGCTTTCCCATCAGCTTGTTTACCTTAAGTATCATTTGTGCTGCAGTGCAAAACATCTATTTTTATTGACCTGGGGCCATGATTATGCAGTTAATTCACTTATTCAATGCAAGTCACCCTAAGAGGCATATACTCGAAAATTTACAACAGTTTTCCCGTTTTATCTTAAACATCCCTCTGTACATGAATGAATGAAGCCACAGGATGTGCAGGCTCACAGCTTTCATATTAAAGTCTTTTGTTGAAACTGTTCCACCTGTTCTCAGCCCTCTAATAAAGAAAAGTCTTGAGGACTCCACTTTGTGGAAGAGCTCTATAAAAGCCTGAACGATGATTTTAAGTACTAAGGAGAAAATGAGAAACGTTAGGTATGTGAATTAGGAAATGTTAATTTCATGCACTTTAGGAACACACACTCACACCCCACAGTAGTAGAAGCAGTAGTAGAGGAAAACACTACATGTGTAGGGGTAGAAATATTTGTTACATCATGGTGCTGGCTGGCGATGGAGGGTTGCCGCCTTAGAGCCCCCTGAATGGTACTTCCACTCTGGAAAGCATTCACTACATCCATCTGCAAGGAATCAGAGATTGTGATAGCTTGCTCAGCAAGAGAGAAAGAGAGAGAACAAGAGAAAGGACCATCCCATCTATAACACACAAAGAGTAAAGAAAAAAGGCACTTATTTTTAATAGAGCAGATACACAGGCAAGAGTTGCATTTAGAGCTGAAGAAAACAAAGGACCCTGAGGGATTACACATCCATCCATACCCCCTTTTGACAGTCTCAGTCACATCAGAACTGCCACCTTAGTCAAATGACTGGAGATGGAGAGATTTCCCTTGTAACACCCACTGCATCCTACCTTTTTCAAGACCATACCTGAGTTTGTATCCTGTTTAGGCCCCTAAACCACAAGATCTGACCACGACGTAATTCCCTCTCAGCATGATCAATCTCCTCTACATCTTCTGCTAGTTCTTCTTCAGGAATCTCTTCCTTTTGTGTTCCATGACCAGCTTCTTTAAGGAATTTCAGACGGCTGGTTGGAATTGTTGAAATCAACTAACAGTGAATGAAAAATATGGATCAGGATTGTTCTTTCTTTTACAAAATCGTAAGTGTAATACCAGACTTAAGCCTTAACATAATACCCTGTATACAATTAGCAAAAGTTTAAAATAAAAAAACCTAATTACGTAAATGGGATAAGTGCAACAATGTAGAGTGATCACTCCAGCTGAATAGCTGCAAAGCTGTGAATATCCTTACCACCTACACTGAGGTGTGAAATTAAACTTGGACTAGAAACCTGGAAAACAAAACATCTTCTTGCTAGGGACAAAGAATTTCACTTTGCTACTTGGTGTACACCAGTTCATCTCAAAACTAAATAAAAGCTACATATGGCAGTTCCAGCTTTTCTCTTTACCCCCACCTTCAGGGCTATTCTGGTGAACTATGTAGCTAAAGGGAGTCATCTTTTGATATGTCCCATTTAGGAGATCTGGATCAGTTTCAAGACTGCTGTCTTGATCATCATAAACCTAGAAGACCATTTCAGCAGCTGCAGAGGAAAAAGACTGCTCCAAAAGCAAGATAAACAGCCCTTTATGCTGAAATTGCTAATATGAATGCTCTCAGGTCACACTTCAGTTACTATTGTTCTCAGAAAGTCAAAAGCTCTTTGACTTTAATGAGATGCTAGAGCAGCACGAACTGCAGCAGGGAAGCTTTGCCCTTGCAAGACACTTTGGGTCAAAGGTACTTCGAGCCATCTCATTTCTCTTCTAGTCACTCAGAGTGACTCTATTTGATTTTTTTAAATAATTAATTTTCCAGAGAACCTTATTAAAAAGCTTATACCCTCTTTTAGAATATGTATCTCTGTATTCATTTACAACTAAAATTCACCCTACCAAATTTTATACTGAAACTTTAAGTGTCCTTTACAAAATGGAAGGAAAGAAACTGTAATGGAAAACTCTTCATGTGGTATGAAAAGTTTAGATAACTATGTCATTAAATAATGGAAAACTCCATAGCTCTAAAGTTTCATGTAAATAAGCCTGCTGTTTACAAGCACTGTTGTGCATGCAATAGTAATGGAACACTAAGGGGGAAGAAATAAAAATCAAAATGCAATAGCTTAACAGGTGGGAGAAATTTCCTATTATTTCATAATTATGCAAATAAAGATTAAAGAGAAATTTGGTTTTCGTTTTGCTGCAATTTTGCTACTCCAGAAAGTTTTTAGATCAAGAAAATACTAGCAAGTTTAACAATTCCAATTTTAAGAAAACCATTCAATGCTAAGTTAAATATATTTCAACTTTAACATGTTCATTGCATCTGTATTCTTACAGAACTTCTTCTAGCACATATCTGGCTAAGCATATAATTTCATATTTTAAAAGTAACTGCAGCTACTTCTAGTTAAAAGTTACTAAACATAAACCAGCCATAGCATCTATTTATGAAACTAATTGACCAAGTCAGAGTGAGGAATAGCCAACTAAGGACTTTCTAGCTATTGAACTAGTTGATTTTAGTCGGTATTTACTGTTAATCTCCATATATTCATACGATCCACTTGAAATGTCTGAACGCTAAAGATAGTGTATTTGTATTTTCCATGTAAAGTATTCTAATGCAAATAGGTATCCGGTATTTTGAAAAAGCTGGTTTACCTGGCCCCAGAGTAGTGTTCCCATGCCTAGGAAAATGGACCACAGCCACTGTTCAATTGAGAGTTCTGAGCAACTGAAAGGCTTCCCACCAAATTGCACAATAATTATCTGTGGAAGAGTAACATCATGAGACAACATGTATCAGTATTCATGTCAATAGAAAAGTCCCTAATGCTTCAAGATCATGACAGACAACTCTGCATTAGAACATGGGATTTCCCATCTTAAGCACACACTTCTTGTCTCAGAGGTTTGAGCAAGTTTTCCATCTTCTTATGCTTTTCAGTATTTCAAAAACTACCCATTTATTCTTCAAATATCCTACTCAAAAACCTGTTTTTCTTGCAATTATTTCCTTTCATTTCACAATTACAGCATGTACTTGATACTACAAGTTTACAGTGATTATTTATCATATGAACATGCATCTCAGAACCAAGTTGATTAATCAACTTGTATTAATACAAGTTGTAGATCCACAAGACATGGAACATTTCAGAAATAATTCAACAGAATATTAGCTTCCTAGCAGTGTTAAATGTCAGTTTAAATCAGTATGGTGTGGCATCTATGCCTTGCAGGGTGGGGGCAGATCTCAAAAGCTAAATTAAATGAGTTCTTAGTGACTTACCTATTACAAGCTGTACAGGCCCTAATGAGCAAGGTATCCCTCTGCATAGGAATTATATGCATGAAAGCCTGCCCTGGAGAATCAACAATTCAAGTAGCAGGGCAGGCGTGAAAAGGAGACAGTATTGACCATTAAGTAGGACACCTGACAGCTGAAAAGCCCAAGAGTATCTTCTTTTATTAACACAAAATAAAACACTAAGACAACAACTCAGGAATTACTTATTTGGGAAGGCATTCAGTCTGTCAAGTTTATAAAGGGAACACAGCTGCACTCAGGAGTAATTTCTACTTATTTGGCTTTGTTGCACAACAACAGTCAGTCTATTGCCTAAGCAACCCTAAAAACAAGAGTAGCTTTTGAAGAAGTGTCATCTAAAAAACCTGAATCTGGGAAAATAACTAACTTTACATGAAGCAGAGGTGAATACATTTGCATTGCTTGAATGGCTATAAATTTAGTTAACTTGATGGAATCGCAAAGAAGCTTCTTCCCAAAGAAGCTTAAGGCATAGGCTGTATCTTAAGTCTGAAAAGCTTAAGTTAAAAAGAAAAAGAGTTCTCAAAAAAAAAAGTATATTCATTTGTTGGTTGTTTCTTCTAATTAAAAGTTAAGTGCATTTAGAAGGTGAAACGATTTATTGTAAACTATTTTCTTTATATTCAGTTTTGACTTGGTGTTTCTCAACAGCAGTGTGTTAACCAAATCAATTTCAAATGATTTTTTTAAATGAGCTCTTCTTCAGATGCACAAGCAGATACTATGAGGAAGAGTCTTGACTGGGGTGGAGGGGCAGCCATGCAACTTCTTCAGGTTTTGTCAAGAGACTGGAACACTTAAAATCAAACTGAAGGACTAGAAAATTCCAAAGGTAAATACAAGTATTGCTACATTTGAATGTTACCAATTTCAAAGAGGTCGTACCTGAAAACTCTGTCAAGCAGTGCTTCCAAGTGATTTATAGCATGCTTGACACTGAAGGTTTTTCACATTACAGAAATGAAATGCCCGGCACTAGTTGATTAGAATTGCCACGGTAAGCAAGTACATCAGTGTATTAAGCCCATTTTCCCTCCACCCTCCAAGAATTCACTTACCTGCACAACAAATGTTCCCAGAACAATAGAACAGAAGATAGCGTTGTTAAAGATTCCTTCAAAAACGTTTCTTTCACCGTGAATTTTTCGGGCATTAATTTCATTAAAAAGCTGCATCATCACAAATGTATTAAATACAATAGTATAATGCTCTGAAGGAGGAGCATGCAGAGGTGCATTTCTTCCACTATCGATATCAAAAATTCTCTCACCTGTGTATAAAAGGCATTTATCAGCAGCTTAACTGGTGTCTTTACATACACATTACAACAAGAAAAAATAGTTTTAAGACCACATCTCTATACAGCTTTCAGAATAACTCAGTAAAGCCTCAGTATTCTTACCAGCAAACAGGAGTGTGAAGACCACTACAAGTTGGTAGAACGCATGGCCCAAAATATTCTTCATCATTGTACGAGAAATCAAAGGTTTGTTTCTACCATAAGGCTTTCGCAACAGAAGAGCCTCAGTAGGTGGTTCTGTTGCCAGTGCAAGAGAAGCTAATGTGTCCATGATGAGATTTACCCATAGCATCTGCACAGCTTTAAGTGGAGAATCCTAGAAAGATAGATACATAAACCCTCCAATATAAGTGAGCAAATTGTAGCTATTATTAAAGGCATTTATTATACAACTTATTATTATATAACAATGGCATGTTCTGAAGAGCATTATGTTCTTTGGACTAATATTTAACTGAATGTTTGAATTCAGAAGTTAATCAGTCATGACATTTTCAACCTTTATTAGCTGAAACAATCTACCAGCAGTACGTACTTGTGTTATGCATGCTCCTGTAAAAGCAACAATTACTGCTACTACATTGACAGTAAGTTGGAACTGAAGAAATTTAGAGATGCTGTCATACACGTTTCGACCCCACATAACTGCTTTGACAATACTTGTGAAGTTGTCGTCTGTAAGGATAATATCAGAAGCTTCTTTAGCTACATCTGTTCCAGCAATGCCCTGGTAGAAAAAGAAAAACACTATGAAACACAGGATGCACTGACTTATATAATAGAAGCTATAATTATATCCTTTGATGGACCGTGTCTGAAGGACTATTTTAATGTGAGCACCCAAAGATCTATTGAATCAAGTTCTGCTTGCAAGTTCTATTTAAGCACAGGAAATTGTTAAAAAACAAGGTAAGGTTGTCTTTAAAATAAAGACCTTAATAACAGTCCTCAAGTTGATGATAAAGACACTAAGGTCTCCGGAAGAAAGGTTACTGAACCCTGTTCCAGTTAAAGGCCACCAGATGGTGCAGTACTACTATACTTTATGTCCTAACTAGTTTGCTGTATGGGTTCCGGAAGTAGGGCAATATTCAGTTTTGTTACAAGAGAATGATAAACATTACCAAAACCCTTTTGCAGAAAAGCATTGGCATTGAACAGCAGAATATGCATATTGCATATGACATTGCAATGCAATATGACATTCTTAAGTTTTAAGCACTGGTAGCTTCTTACACTATCCAAAGAGTTAAGTTTAAGTAGGTAATACACAGAACTCAAGTATATTTATTTTACTTTCAGCATTTTCAAAAACACTAACTCAATAGCAAATTTAACGATCCTTATTCTTGATACATTATTTTGCCAAGGAAATGAGTCATCTGCACAGCCATGTGTATACCTTACAATGTACCTTTAAATATCATATAGGAGATTGTATGTTTTAAGTGCTATTTAGATAAGCAGTTGGAGAAATTAGTTTCTTACACAGGGAACATAGACAGCAACTGCAGGAGAAAATTATTTTCTGGAAGATGAAAATAAATCTGTCCTTCACAGTGCCAACTACAAGCAGCTATATTGGTAGAAAACAAATACTCATTAAAACAAGACTATTACAGTCTTGACTACATTTCATGTGTATCTGTCGAATTTTTGAGTTACGCTATTGAAAAACGCTCCTTGAGAATGACATGAAAGCTCTTCATCTTCCCATTTTTCCCCTCAAGATTAGCATCTGAGTCAGTGCATCTGCATCTGGTGTAGGAGGCGGGTGGTCTTTTTTCTTTTTCCTTTAAATGCTTAATAATGGCGTTTTTAAAGACTAAAGTGACCTACTAGCACCGAACTGTACCTTTTCAGCTTAAGACTGAGAGAAACCTTGAGGAATCTAGCTTATTGTTTTGAATGACAGGTAAGCTGAAGCCTACATACTTAAGGAATGAGACTATCTAGTAATAGCACTTAAGGCCATGACTTGGTTTGAGAAAACAAGTCATCTAAGGAACCATCCAAATGCAAATCCTAGATTGTCATAAAAACTTCAGTTGTACTGAAGGTGTCTTAATATAGCCTCCAAAGCCATTTTAAACATCAACTGGCAGTATCTCTCATTATAGTCTCCTTGTTCATATGCATAACTCATGGAAAACAGATGAATAAGCTCATTCCATATTGCATGTAAGCTTTACTACGTCAATATAGGACACTATTTACCACCTAAAGTAATTTTGCCTTATGTTCAACAAGATCTCATTTCAGAAACCTTCAGTATCAGTAATTCTGTTCCTGCAACAAGCCTTTGTGTGAAAAGGTTTTGATTTGCAAGTGACTGGAGATCTGCATTTTTTAAAGTTTTATTCAATGGCAAATGCCACAAGGACATTTTCCATCAAATAAAAACATGGTTAAGTTGGAAGACTAAGGAAGGAGGAAAAAGTAATTAGTATTAAGTGTGAGAGATGGTGACTCCGTTAACTCAGTTGTGTATTAGGCTCATGAAACAAACAAGGTTGCTTAATCTTCTTTTAAGTTATTCTATAAAATTATTTTATCAGATTACATCTCAAAAATATTGAGGATTAAGAAAACCAAAATCATACCATAGCAAATCCAACGTCTGCCTTCTTCAAAGCTGGGCCATCGTTGGTACCATCACCAGTTACTGCTACAACTTGCCTCTGTTCAAAGACAGTGCTGTCAATTATACCTAAAATAAAAATGACATCTCAGTGTTACAGTTAAAAATTGACAACAGATTAAACCTGAAAAAGAAATCCAGTTTTTGTCTTCCTCAGAGGCATCAAAAAAAAGAAAGAAAGAAAAAAACAAACCACACCACAACACATAGTTCTAGTTGGCTCCATTTTTCAAGCAGAAAAAAAACCCAATCAGTTGGCAAACGAAGACACCCTCACAGGTATTTCCCAATGCTCACTCCTACTTTTTCTTTTTTTCTAGAAACAGCGAGAAAAAAAATAGCTTTACTTAGAAGCTCAGATAGTATTAACTCACCTTTTACTAGAGTGTGTTTGTCAGTGGGAGAAGATCTTGCAAGAACACGAAGCTTTGGCCAAATTTTATCTATTCGCTCTTGTTCTATCTGCAAAAAGAGTATTGGTTATATTTTAGTTAGGAGACTTAGAATAACTGTCAATCTACTTTACATAGTCAGTTTGCTTACCTCTCCTTTTTCATTGCGTATTCTCCTGTTAAAGTCTTTGCCCTCTAGACACAGGAAGTCTTCCCCAGGATTCAGAATACCACATTTTAATGCAATAGCACGAGCAGTGTTAATGTTATCACCAGTGACCATACGCACAGTTATGCCTGCGCGTTGACACTTTTTTATTGCATCAGGTACCTGTAAGAAAAAAAAAAAACAAAAAACACAAAACACAAAACCAAAAAGGCTCAGAGACTGTACATTAGCTGAATAAATCTACCCATGTGAGTGAAAGGAATGTTTTTTGCTCAATCCAGGATAACTCTTATTTCAAAATCAAGACTGTTTATGGAACATTTGAAAAAAATTAAGTAGCTTACCACAGCTCTTCTCCTGAAAAACACACAAATGGCAATTCTGGCAAAGGGGCTTTTTTTGTTGTTATATAATGTTCCTTCCTCAATTTTTCAAATACTGCAGTATTAAAAAATACCACAAAAATCCTCATGACATATTGGGCTGTAGTATTCCAACATATTGAGTACCAGCTTTTCATTTATGATTACGTGATATAAGCTACAGCTCACACACCACCACTTCACCCATGACTTTTAGTATCAAGTGATGATAGTGCAGATCAGACTGGAATTCCACTTACATGTGGCAGAAAAGCTTTCACTACTGAAAAATACTGTCTTCCTTAGGCTTCAACCAGAAGCCAGACTCGTTACCTCAGTTCTCAGGTGGCAAACCCTGATATCCATCATTCCCCATGAGAAGCTGGCAACAAGCACAACAGCTAATATTATCCTCAACAATACTCCTAATATTCTAAGTAGTAAAAAAAAAATCACAAGTTGTTCCATCTACTGAGACCCTGCACAGTAAGCGCCTTAAGTCATTAGTTTGCGCAGAGCTTCAGTAACACAGCATAAGTGACATTAAGAAGTTTTAATCTGCTTTTATAGCTCCATTAACTTTCCCCCCAAGAAATTAGATTTTCATTTATCAACTATGCTTAAGGCATACAGTAGCAATTCAGTTTCTTGTACTCTCTGCATGACGAACAACAATATGAATCAAGATCTGTTGTAACAGAATCACCGCAGTTTAGTCAGTGACGTTACCTCGGGTCTCACAGGATCTTCAATCCCAACGACAGCAATGCACGTCAGACCAGTAACAATATCATTTTCATTGTCCCATTCTGGCTCTGGTTCCCCTGCTGGGAAGTCTCTGAATGCCAGGCAGATAGTTCTGAGCCCTTCAGATGCCATTGGCTCAATTACAGTTTTCACGATATCGTCGCGGTCCCTAGGTCTAAATACCTTTGGTTCTCCATTAGCACTCAATATTTTGAAGCATCTGAAAAGGCAGGTTTAAAGAGTTATCAAATTTTAACCAGAAGTTCAGCCCATTCAATGGCTTATTAGTCAATTCCTCTAAGTTTCCACAAGCTTTGTTTTCACTAGACTCATACAAACAACAACAAAAAGCCAGTAGCAGCATCTCTAAGGTAATCTTCTCCATATGCACTTAACCTCTTCCCAGTCACAAAACATATAAGCTGTAGAACACTAACTGAGCCAGTCATCCTGCAATAAAAGTGATGCCCAATGAATTTAGGACACAAACATTAGTTACCTCCCAGATGTACCCATTTCTCTATTGCATGTAAACAGACTGGTGTCTGCACTGGCTGAGTTAGCCAATCCAGTTTCAAGATCAAAAATAATCCCACCTTGTTAAACAGTTATACAAGCCTCAGTATGCTTCCAGAACATGCACATGGTGCTTTAACAGCTGTAAGCACTGAATTTACAGCACTAAAAGCAAACTCTGATACTACTATCGTTAAGAATAGTGAGGTTTGGCTCTACGCTCTTACTCCCCTGCCCCAAGTGCAGAGAATTCAGAGAGCATCTGGCATAGAGTTCTTAATGTTAAGTATTAAATTAAAAACAAATAATTAAATCAGATTTAAACGTTTGTGTAAGAGACTAGATTCAATACTATGTACTCCAGCATTTCAACACATGCTCTTTTAGTTATGTTTCTTCATACCAAAGATGCCACTGCTTTCATAGACAGCATACATATACTTTAATAATATTGATGCCATGAAAACAACACTATCAAATATTTCGAGCAATAAATTTAGTCTTGTTCATCTGCATCCTTAGCAGAGTTTTGCCATAAAGCAATGTCACGAACATTTGTTTAACGAATTAGTACTAACGTGGCACTGAAAAAAAGTTAAAAATTTATATCTTTCTTTAATATGCAAGTTCAGACCTGGCAGATATGCTCAGATGACTACTGTTACATTGAAGTGTTTAGTCCAAGGGTTTAGGGAATTCCCAGGTGCAATACATATTAAAAAGTTTCCACCTCAGCCAGGAAATTAAAATGAAGCAGTCCTTTAAACCTTCATAGCATTCATTATAACTGAAATTTGAAGTCTATCTGAATTTTCTTAGTTTGGTCATCTGTTCAAATGCCAGTAACCACTACAGATATCTTGTGTTACCTGCAATCATAGGGCTTGTGCTAAATTCAGTGTTCCAAGATGACTAAATTGAACCCAATAAGCTTTATGTAAAGATTTCATTGAAACTCACTTCAAATATTTGACTGGATGGCAAGGAAAGAACAATAAAACTGCTCTGCTTGAAGAAGTTTGCTGCCTTTCTTCTACACTTATTAGTGACTCATTTGTGTCTTATAAATATTCATGTTTAAGCTTTCAGTGCTCCAGAATAGTCATGCATGTTATAATAAATAGTGAACACCACAATGACAAACCAGGTTACAAGCTCCAAAATTAATTTTTGGCACTGCATAGGTAGCATGTAATGAAAGTGACTTATGACTTTTTCAGAGTACGCACTGACTAGGAAATAGTTTTGGAATTACAACTATTCAAATAATATCCAAATCAGTCTAGGTTTTCTTGTTCTTTGCTAAATGCCCTTATTATTTCAGCTATGAAGCCAAGTGGACTGCCTGAGTCTGGGCTGAACGACCTCTGTCACTTTCTACAGTCAACTGCTCAATAAGATTACTTCTACTTCCACAAGGTAGAAGTAATGCAAACCCAGCCATACTTACTCACTGATTAGACCTGTCTTAAAATCTAGCTATGACAAAATTCACATCTAAATCTAAGTCCTATAATCAAACGGAGCAAGAGTCCTTTGAAGATTAACCTTTTGTTTTCAGCACCAAGTTGAAGAGAAAGATTTCATCTTTTATCTTTAGTGCATTAGTGCTTTCACAGATAATTATCCGAGAGGTTAATAGTGAACAAAAAGGTAAATTGAACCAATGGACATAATTTATGTGTTACTCAGGCCAGAAATAGTCTGACATGAGAACCAAAACCAGACCAGCTGCAACTGCTGTTCCTAGAGAACATGAGACATACATGCTTGACTTTTCTCCTCACCTAGTTAGGTGTTACCACAGCCTTCTTCATACTTAAAGGTTTGCCCTAATGGTGACTAATCTCTCGCTAATAGTCTAATCTCATTCTAATAAATCCTCTATAGATGGGCAGGTGGATAAGGAAGCAATTTGCTTTGTCACATTAAAAACCCTCATGTTTCTCTATTGGCCAAGTTCAACTTGCTGGTAAAATGGTCAACTTGGACACCAACTTGCACAGATTTGAAGCTACAAGTTTCCCAGGCAAAAGTCCTTCCCAGAATTTAGGCATATCAGCTGTTGAGACTTTAGCAGAAGATGGGTGAGAGGTTTGACCAACCACACCTAAAACTAAGTTTAGCTAGAGAATAGATCAATTCATAGATGCTTTCCTTTATCAGAGCAGAGTTTCAAGTTAANGGGGGGGGGCTGTGGAGAGAGAATTAAAGTAACTGAAACACTAATTGCCCATCTTACTGTAGAAAGCAGAGCACTGAGGGAGACACCCTGGGAAGCTGGCTGCAGTGACAAGGGTATAGGACTGCTGCACCTTTTTTTTTAATAGGGTGACAGAACAATTTTGCATACTCTGGCACAACATTGTTCAGTCTCCTCATCTGTCACAGCATTTAGCCAAATTCAAGTGCTGAATTACAATAGTAGATGGTCTTACTTTTTAAGAACAATCTCAGAGGCACCTTTACTGAATATCCGGAAACTGCCATCAGAATTTTTTAACACGGTACTCATAGATTTTCTAACAGAGTTGAAGGTGTACACTTTGTACAAATCCTCTTCTGGTATCTCATTTCTTACATCCTGATAATCACGTTTTAAATCCAAGAGCAATCCCAGCAAGGCACATTCAGTTTTATTTCCAACATGACGTGGTAGGCCACCTTCTTTTTCAGGAGGCTGCAAGAAGAACAAGAAACTTTTCTGATTAGGAGGTTAACTTATGAACCACTGAAGTATAGCATTTAGAAAACATGGAAGCTAAGGCCAAGCTCAGCTCTGGGGTGGAGAAGTTTCACTTTCACAATGATTACTCCGTACATTCTTATGAGTCAGGAGCCGAAGTCATACTGCTGACTTGTAAGTAACTTCTCTACCTGTTTAGGCTCCTCTGTCTCTCAGACTCAAAACACCCACTGAAGTTTGTATCAAATTCCAACATGACCTTTCTAAAAGGTGTTTTCTATTGCTTTAAATTGAATACGGTCAATTGAATGTAGTCCTTGAATATTTTGCATTTTAAAAGTACACATCAATTTACTTAAACTGATTTAAGCAAGCTAAATTGCATTATTTCTGCTAAAGTATCCTCACCTGTAATAACTATTCCTCAATGACTTAGACCACGATCACATCACCTGTTAGCCTTCTAACTGAACAAACTAAGTCTTTAAGCTTCTTAAGTGTCACTACAAGTTCCGTTTTCCAGGCCATGGCCTATTTAACGGGAAAGAGTTCAGAAACAAGTTTCCAACCCTTTAATACCGGAACCAGTTTCTTATCTCAGCAATGTGGAATATGCAGGTACTAGTGCTATAAGAAAAGGAGGAGTATTTCTCTAAAGATATTTCTGAGATTATATAGCTGTAGCACTGCAGTGCAGTTCTTAGCAGAAGAGGCAGAAGCACTTCCTCAATTCCATTTGAATGTAAGGAAATGCCTTTCTACTCCAAGAGGGGTCAAATACTTGACCAGGTTGCCCAGATGTTGCAGAGTCTCCATTCTTTGAGATTCTTAAAACCTGACTGGATATAGCCCTGAGCAAGGTGCTCTGGCTGACCCTGCTTTGAACAAGGAAGTTGGACCAGAGGATGTCAAGATCAGCCCTCTGTGATTCTGTAAAACAGACTAATTCTGGGTGCACTGGATGTCATTTGATTAAAATTTAAGAGACCTGGTCAGTTTACATGCAGATACTTTTTTTTTTCTTTCTATAAAAAGATCTTTAGAAAAGAGACTGTGAAACTCCTCACATGCTATAACTCATTAGTAGTATTTCAGTCTTGTTTCAGAGAAATCAGTGCTGGTGATCTTGATGTGCTGCCTCAAGGACTGCTATTGAGAAAATTCTTGCAGAGGTACCATCTTGTTAGTTTAAAAAAATAGCTTTTGGACTGGGGTTTTACTGCTATTCCTGTAAAGAGCATTCACAGTGGAGGCTTCTACTAAATCTTGAAGTGTTGATCTATTTATTTTTTACTGCCTTACAGAATATAAGTTATGCCACACATTGGAATAACTACATCAAGGAAGCTATACTTGGGAGATGCAGAAAGTGATGCACACAGAAGTGCTAAATAGTCCAGTATTTAAAATGTGTATCAGTCCATTATTCTTTTTATTTCAAAATATTTTTGAAGTCTCAAATGAGGTACACAAGCAAAGATGTTACAATTCTAAAGGCTACAAACTCATTCAGCAATATCTGGAATAAAAATACATCAACATCTTCATCTGTACTTGCATTTTCTCATTACATTCTGGCTAATGCTATGCTACTTTTCCATGTTTACTTTGAAGTAGCACTCAAATCAAGCCAAGATGCTCTTTAAGTAAACAGCCCCACTTATAAAAACATATTTAGACAACTGAACTTAAAGGAAGTTATCTTCCTGATATTGCATCTTTGAATTACCCGTTCAGAACCTAAATTATCAGTTCTAACTGAAATAAGCTATTTTTTAAGTTTAGTCTCAGATGAATGGTTGAGAAATTCACAGCAGTACAGAATACCCTACACTGCATTTTGCCACATACTTAACTGTCTACCATGTGGCTACCAGACAGTTTGCATCTTTTGAGGAAGTACTTTAGTTACCTTGATTAGAATTAAGATATCCACTTACCAGTATTTTGGAAGTATAAGCACAGTTAACAGAAATTCCTGTCACAAGGTAAGCCATAGTTTTCTCTGGAATAGCTTCTGGTTCTGGAATTTTTTTATAATGTTTTTCATTGATGTAGGCTTGGACCACCGTCATTCTGTTCATGGTCAATGTTCCCGTTTTATCTGAGCAAATAGCTGTGGCATTGCCCATTGTTTCACATGCATCCAGATGTCTCACCAAGTTATTATCTTTCATCATTTTCTAAGGAAATAAAAGTAGTCAACAGCTATCCATGACCATTACTTCACATTTCAGAAATTCTCATTTAAGGTGTCCAGTCTTACACAGCAGTTTCAGAAGACACTCAGCCTTTAAGTTATCTGGCATCTTACAGAGTAAGAATTTGTAGCTGCCACATTCTGTAAGGATTCCTTCAAGTCTATTATGTGATAGTAAACTTCATTTTGAACAAGGTTCATAAATACAGTCTTAATCTCCTGTATCTGCATGTCACACGCGACTGATACTATTCAGACTGTTGCAAGTAAATAGTTTACGATGATACTTAGAAATAGGAGAGGTACAGCCTGAGCTTTACTGGATACAGTATTAAAAAAGTCTTTCTTCTTACAAGAAAAATGAAATAAGTTGTGTTACAGACCTCTCTGAACATCAGATGATACATATTTCTGAGATGCTAGTCAGACTTTAAATCAAACTGGGAGCCTGATGTTTCAGCTAAGATAATGAGAACTACACAAATTTCATAGGTCAAATTTTTTTTAATTCTTTACTTAATATGTTTGGATAGTATTTTAGCCTCGAAGAGGCACTGTAACTTCAAGTGATAAAATACCAAGGACACTCCTAGTTAGTGCTGTAAGTTACTAAGTTTTAGAACACAGCCTAAACAGTCATTGTCTTAAAATTAGATTTTCAGATCAATAACCAGTCCCAGCATGCTGAAGCAGTTAGAAAATTAAGAGAACAAAGAGTATGAGTTAAAAAGCATGCTGTATAATAAATAGAAAGCTATATGTTCTTCAGTACTCAGTCCTCAAGGAGAATCAACATGGAAACTTTTGTAGTAGTTGCTACAAGTTCAGGTTTACGGAAGAGTTTGTTATTTACAAACTAACACATCTGTTTATTATAAGCAAATGATAGAATGTTATGAGCTAAATCCATTAATCTTTAATTGCTGACAACAGGCCATCACTGCTCACTGTTGATGTTAGTGTGTATTCAGAGATTAAGAAAAACACTGCAGCACATTTCATATGCAGTTCAGGGAAACAAGATTCTCCCCAGTCTGTTACGTACATGTGATGCAGCATATCTTAACTTAGATTTTACAGCTGATGAATACACCCACCTACCTTTAACATGTGTTCCCCATCTATCCACTTACCTTAACAGAATAAGCCAGAGATATAGTGACAGCAAGTGGAAGACCTTCTGGTACTGCCACCACCAAGACTGTAACTCCAATAATGAAGAACTTCACAAAATACTGAATATAAATTGGTGTACATTCAGCAAGCCAAGGTCTCTTCTGAACCCAGAAGGTATCAATTACAAAATATAATACAAGGATAATGACTGTGATTGCAGACATCAACAAACCTTGTTAAAAAGAGAATAAACCGTTTTCAGAAATTATCTCGAATATTTGGCAATACAGACTGTGGGTAAGTCAAGTGCAAATATCTCTGCCTTTATAAAAGTTGGTTTGTAACTAAGATTTTAAACAGGCAAGTCAGGAAACAGAAGTAGTTCTCAAAGGTGTTCCAACTTCCAATGCAAATATTTCCTCATGCATTTCACCTAGAAACTTCTAAAGTCACAGTATGTGCCTTGATTCCTGCTGAAGGTGGGATTAAATATGGCAGCTAAGCACTGTGTTCAATGAACTGTGAGTAACTGGGAAGGCAAATCAGAACTGCTTTTAGCAAGCTGAGCGGCACATTTTAGACACCACATGGAAACAGTGAAGGAAAGTGGACCTGGCTGGAATAAAGGAACAGAAGTCACTGAAGTGTCAGCTCTTTATAGAAAGATGCTCAGTGTGTGCACTGTCCCAAAGCAGGAGGACAGAAAAACACATGCATGAAGCGGATGAGTGTGGAGAGTTACAATGGGTCAAAAGATGCATAAAGGAAAACAAGAGGTCTTACCTACAAAAAGATGTGGGGAAAAATGTTTGATAAGAACAGTATTTTACACTAAAGATACCATGGAAACCTTATTCAACAGTTGTTAGTACAAGTTTATCTGAAAATTAACATTACCATATACAACTATCAAGTGCTACAGGTAAAAATGTAATTGCTTTGTCCACACGCCATAACTGTCTTATGACACAGATGCTGACGTCAGGCCTTTTTGAGCTGTGGGCTGGGGCTTTAAGCTGGGGCTTCTAAGATTTCTTCTTGCCTACATCTTTCAACAATTCTACATGTACCAAAATAAATCCTGAAATATTTTAATTAAATCTCTATGTATTTGATAATATAGCCTAAATTTTTAACTAAAATGCACCGTTTAGTTTACTTTCAAGAGACAGTTTACCAAATGTTTTGACAATGCAGCTGAACGTTAGCTGATTGAAGAGTAACAGAAGCTAAAGGAGAGTAAAAAGTCAGTAAAGATGTTACATATCAGCAAGGCATATGTTAAGTGGAATTTCCTAAGCCTCTGGAAGTACTAGGGATAACCTAGTCAACCCTACCATATTTTCGAGTCTTCACTCAATTTATAATTCTCTAGGTACATCATTAAATCTTACCTAAAAAACATCTTTCATAACATTGTCCAATGCTATGAAGTTGGAATTTTCTCTCTCAGAAGTTGACACTATAAAGCCTGAATCTATTTAAATAAAGGAAAATGCAAAGCCATCCACATGCCACAGTCTGAGAGGCCATCAGCACACTGAGGCACAATGGCATACTTGCATGCGATGGAATCTTCCACTTAAAATAAGTAGGAAGCATTGACCGGTCTGATTAAGTTATTCCCTCAAACTATGCCTGTTCCAACTTTCTTCAAAGGTGTGACAACATAAGGAAGGTACTGATCATACCTGCTTTGCCAATCTGAACTGCGAGCTTTGTAAGTTTGCCTTGAAGAACTGACTTTTCTTTCTTTGGCAGATTCGCTCTCTTCTTGTCTTTCTCATCTCCATCTCCACCATCTTCACTCTTCAGTGGCTGCATTTCCATGGCTGCACCATCCTGAGCTTTAGCTAGAAGTTAAGATCAAAAAGTTTAGCCATTGGAGAGTCCCCAAAATCAATGAAAAGCTTATTAACACCAGGCTCCACTAAACACCCCTACTGTGTAGTACCTTGTATCCAGAGATACCATACTACATGTCAGTGTTTAATCAAGTGTATTGGGTGTAGGTGCCCAGGCAGCAGGGGATCTGCAGCCTATGGATAAGACCATGGTGGGGCAGGTTGTCCTTCTGCAGCCCATAGAGGACCACAGTGGAGCAGATAACCATACTGCAGCCCATGGATGACCCCATGCTGCCGCAGGCAGATGTGCCCTTAAAGAAGCTGCAGCCTATGAAGTGCTCATGCCGGAGCAGGCTCCTGGCAGGAGCTCTGCCCCGTGGGAGACCCACGCTTGTGCGGTCTGCTCCTGAAGGACTGTACCCTGTATGAAGTACCAAGTTCATGAAGGACTGTATCCTGTTGAAGAGATCCCAATGGAGCAGGGAAAAAGCACGAGGACAAAAGATCAGAGACAAGCATTATGAACTGACCAAAAACCCCTATTCTCCATTCCCCTGCACTCCTCAGGGGGAAGTGGTATAGGAATTTGGAGTGAAGTTGAGCTTGGAAGGAAGGCAGGGAAGGTGGGAGGGTGGGGGAGAAGGTGTTCTTAATTGTTTTTGTTTCTCACCATCCTACTCTATTTTTAATTTGCAATAAATTAATCTTCCCCAAGTTGAGCCTGTTTTGCCTGCGAAGATAATTAGTAAGTGATCTCCCCATCCTTATCTTAACCCACAGCTCCTTACCCTATTTTCTGTCCCATACTGCTAAGGACTGGGAGAGCAGGTGGGTGGGCATCTGGCAGCCAGCCAAAGTTAACCTGCCTCAACAAGATACCCTGAAAATCATTGGTAAAGCTTACTTTTGTAGTATCTAGCTATGCTGAGACTACCAGGTTCATGTAGGCATTTATTCTGGGCAGATTCACTTATGCCATATTTAGCATAAGCACTTTCAATTAAAATACTCAATATGCATTTTCATAGGAAAGTATATATTCATGATATATACTCTTGGAAAACAGGGATTTGCAAGAAAGGCACAAAGAACCTGCATTTACCTTTGTTACGGTTTTCAACAGCTCCATCTTGCTTTTTACCTGTTGGAAAGGGAAACAAGTTGTGTTTTAAATAGGCTGTGTAAAGTTAATTTCGGTGTCTATGTTTATCTATAATGCATACATTACTACATGCTGAAACAAGCAATAGCATTTTTTAAAAGTGTAGAACAAACTGGAGACAGAGGGCTGACATAACTGAGGCTTTAAAAGTTTGTCAGCTCACACAAACTGCTCTTATAGGTTTTTTGGACTTTACATTTTCCATGCAAGACTGCTACAGTGTTATGTTACCATAGTTAAGTTTGCACAAATTACTGATACAGACATTTATTACTTGTGAAGAAAGCTTTTAAAAGGCTTGCCTAACTGCCTTTCTAGGAAAGAAACGTGTGACACTAAAGTGATTCTGGTGGCCTCACTCTTGCTCTGTTCTCTCAACACTTGGCAACTGTATCTGATTACTACTGTAAATGAACTGTAGGATCTCACTTGCAGAATCAGTGCTTTTGTACAACATTGCAGAAGCTACTGTAGTATAAAATATTTATAAATCCACACTCAAGCTTAATGGAGGTACAGCGCTGGATTACTGGATCTATGCTAACCCTATTTACGCAAGCATGAACATAATCTGTTGGCAACATACCAGTATTACACCACTAAGAGAATAGTTCAAGTTCATAATAAAAATATCGCTTCTAGCTCTGTTCAGAAATGGAGTTCAACAAAATATCATAAAGAAGGACAGTGAAATAATGAAACAAATGAGTGAAACATTAAAGGTAACTATAAAACTGACACATGTGTAGCCTATTGGGAGGGGCACACTAATTTTTTTGTTTGGGTTTTCAGCTAAAAAGGTTTAGATACTACTTTGGCAAATGACAAATTTTTCTCCTAGGTAGAGAAAGCAAGGATTATAGTTACTATTTGCAATAACCTGAAATGAAAGCACAAAATTGAGGAACATAGAACAAAACCCAGAATTTTTCAGTACCGCTGGTAATTCATTACATCTTTAGCCTTAGGTTATGTAGACTGAAATGTATGAGAGTACTCAGGTAGAATTATCGAGCAGCCTGTCAGGCATGACATTTAGTATCTCCAATACATTATTACTGTAGACAGTGATTTCTATACATAAGATTTTCCCCTGAGCATCCTCAGAACAGCTGGGGGAAGGAGGGGGGCGGGGACACAGGACATGTTAACCTTCTCCAGAAGATGCCACTTCAGAGTTCTTCAGAACTCAGTCTCCTACTTTATTTTTTTCCTGGTTCCCTTTTTCCTTTTACAAGAGCGAAGTTCTACACTTTAGTTACTTCTAACTCCTTGTGCATACAGTTGCTTTCACTCTGAACCAAGCCATACACAGCCAACTAAAAATAGCCACTTTAATCTCCTTAATATTCAGAGAAGCTAATTTAGGTTAACCTGAGTTTTACCAAGGAGAATCTTATCAGGCACCTAACTTAAGGGAAAGAGGAAATTGTCAATCCACAAGTGTTTATGCCCCAGGATACATCAAAACACTACTTGTCAAAAAGACATCTGCTTATAGAATAATAAACACTGCCAGAATATTAATAAAAAGCTATAATCTTCTCCATATCTCATGTGGCAGCTGGTACTGTTGCCTGCTTCCTTCTCCTTCCTCTGTAAGGAACAGAACAAAGGATGGAAACTGTTCCACAGTGGAAATGCTGCAGGTCAGCTTTTGTTCTTCACTACCACTCTTGAGTTTGAAATTAATTTTGATCTTTCAATTCTTATTGTGACAATTCTTGTAACTTACTAAAGTTTCTTCAGAAGTAAGTTTCAAGAAGGGTCTGACTTGTAAAGTATCTGTGGATTAGAATAAGACAAATAGCACAGTTCAATACTAATTCCTGCACATAGCACACATTTCAACAATTGCCTCTTTAGGCCACTGAGATTCCTAAGCACATTTCTATATGACTCTCCATTTATGGCTTTCCATTGCTGTTTCATATTCATCTCATGAAAAAGTGTGTTTTTTTGTCAAGAATCCTCAGGCTCAGACCCATCCAGACAACCTCACTACACCTTCTAGAAAAATTTTGCTGTGGTGAGGGTCAGTCCTGAACATTCCTTGTGAGAGCTAGTATCAAAACATTACTTGTTAATGTTTTTAAGCTCTGATTTTCAGGATAAAGGCTATGGCTTAAACAAGTGACCTTATAATTCCAGCTACCAAGCAAGTCCTTCAGAATAAGGAAGATAGTCCTTTTCACACTTCAGAGAAGGACTCCAAAATGCTCTGTGTTACAAGCCCCTCCCAAAAAAGTGCCTCTACTATAAAGTGCCTGGTCTATATCTCAGAGCATCTGAAGTTTCAGCTCAGAAGAAAAGGATTGGCAGAGCTGTCTGCTCATCTTTATGAAAATCAGTCTTACATATGCTTCATATATCCACAAACTCAGCAGTAATGATACTTTTCCCCTTCAATTGTCACAGAAGAACCTTGTATAGGTTTTCTATCTGTCAAAAGCAGAACTAGATACTTATTAGGATGAGTTACTCGTTATAATCTGTTTGCCATAAGTATTTGCTATCAGACATGAAGGTACTTTGGTTACACAAGATGGCAGTTTAGTGATTTATACATGGTATGGCTCGTTAGGAGTTGCAAACTTTCCAGCCTCTAACTGATCAGTAAGACCTGAAGTTTAATTTAAAATCCACATTGACAAGAGTTACCAGTACTGGTGTACTCTCATATCACTGAATCTGAGAGGTTTTTTCCTGTGAAACCTACTGAAAGTATGAGTTTCCAAAAAAAAAAAAAAAAAAATTTCTGGCTCCAGAGGACTAGAACATGTTTTTATCCAGTAACACTCAGAGGAGTTCCTCCCGTGCTCTCCCAGAATTTAAGATTGTTATGCCTACTTTTCTTGTCCTTCTTCTCTTTATCCTTCTCCTTCTCCTCTTCATCTCCTCCAGCCCCAAGTAAGGTAAAGATGATTCCAGTCTGAGAGTTCACACCTACAGCAGTAACTACCATTCTTCCAGAGCCTTCCATCACATGTGTANTCACCCTTGCATTAGAAGTGATAGATGTTTCCCATTCATGGAGTAAAGTCCTACTCCATATTTATATACATGTATTATATCTATCTATATATATTTAAAATAATTATTACATAAAATACTATTAAAACCTGGTGGAGCTCTCCAGGAATCACATGAAGAGAGGCAGCCATTTAGTGATGCTGCTTCCACCTGGACAGCAGTTGTTTGCTCTTCTGAAGCTTCACTTTCTATCTGCTCTCTCACANGTCATAAGATATGTGTATATACACCAGTGTTCCTCTAGAGCTTTAACTGCCAAAACTATCTGGAAATTAAAACCATAACAACTACACAAAATGCTTCTCAGCTTTAAGAGTCTGCTCACTTTAACCCAGTTTTGTACTAGTTGCACTGGTTTTGTATCCTTTTAGGAGTCAGCCTAGATAGGATCCAGTTTGACAGATCTTAGCCTCAACATTTTAAATAATAATTTTACTTCCAGAAACAAAATACTTTCTTCAAAGATTACCAAAAGTTACACACCTGACAGCAGCATAGGATCTCTGTCGAGAGATTTCTTAACATGATCTGATTCTCCAGTCAGTGAGCTTTCATCAATTTTGAGGTCATTTCCTTGAATGAGTACACCATCAGCCGGTAAAAGATCACCTACAAGAGATCACTGGGTATGTTGACTGCAATTCCTTTTTTTAAAAATAGGAGAAAGTTCAACTTTAAAAATATGTTTACCATATTTCACTTGTGCAATATCTCCAACAATTATGTCAGCTACTGGTATTTGGATGACTTGGCCACCTCTGATGACTGTGAATTTCTGTTCTTGTTCAATACGGCTCTGCAATCCCCGAAACTGTTTCTCTTTACTCCAGTCATTGAAAGCTGTTACTAATACCACACAAACTACAGATAGAAGGATTGCTGCTCCTTCAATCCAACCTGCTTCAGATTCGTCCTCTTCTTCACCAACATTTACCGATCCACATACTGTAGAAAACAGGTTTTAGATTTAAGAAACTCCACACAGACAGTTATTTCAACAACAAAAAAGGTTTGCTGAACAGAAGAAACTACTAATTCCCAGTTGTTAAACATTTTCCATGCTAGCATTCTTTGCAATTTTACATTTATTTTCAGTAAGGGTGACACAAAAAGAAGTTAAAATACCTGAAAGCTAGAGCAGCTCAAGGAAGTTAAACCACCTGGAATTTACAGCTCTGTTTATCTGACCATAAGAGAAGTGGATATAGAAAGTTATCCGTTCTTATTATCTTGTTTAATGACAGCATAAGAATGCCAGACTAGAGAATTAGTTTACCTCCTTCTGCTTTCTCAACATTTTCCACTTTACCTTTATCTTACCAAGCCAGATATCATTGCAAAAATTCAGTTCAATGAAGGCCATACCCCTTACTCTTCCGTCTAGAAGTATAAATATAGCTTCATTTCTTAAAGTACAAAGTTACCAGTGTCATATTGCAAATCAAGAAAAATTTAAGACTTGCTGACTCCCCAAAGAAAGCACATGACCACAAATTATGAATTGCTTAAATATTTGAGGCAAAGTTAAAAAACCACTTGCACAGAAAGACAAGTCCTTGTTCCTGCTGCTTGCACTTTACCTTTGGCACTATTTTGGTCAGAATGATACCAGATCATGACCAGGGAAATCTCATGTTTCCCTTTTAAGGAATGCTACAGTTTTAGTAGTATTCTCTCAATGAGGAACAATAAGCTGCTTTTCCACAGACTTACTATCTCCTATCAGATCTACAGTACAGGCATAGTCAGTAGTATAACACAGGTAGATGTCTACTTTTTTAAAAGCTTACTTACGTGATTCATTTCCTCCTGGAGGCTGGTAAAAAGAAAGGCCCAAGGATACTACAGCTGCAATTTCTAATATAATTAGTGTAACATCCTGTAGTGCTTCCCATACTAACTGAAGAAATGTTTTTGGCTTTTTAGGAGGTATAAAGTTCTTCCCAAAAACTGCTTCTCTCCTTTCTATATCTGCTGGGTTTCCACTTAAACCTATTTAATAATAAGACAAAGTTAGTAACACTTATTTGCATTTCACCCTTACATTAGAAGTGATTGAAGTTTCCCATTCCCGGAGTCAAGTCCCACTCCACATTTCAGTAACAATAGTGAAAATCCATCTCAGATATAATTATTTATTACCTTAAATTAGAGTCACTGTAGAAAACCAGCTATATTTCACAATATGGTGGTCTACCTACTTACACATAATACGGCGTAGCAACACAGTTAATAGTAACAGACATACCTTTGTACAAAGTAAACAAGTTTGTAAGACAATATCATTAGTAGAGTTACTACTATGGAGACTGAGTAGCGCCATGGCACCTTTAGCAATCTGTGAAGCCAGCTCTGGTTCCCACTGTAGGGATTCTGTATTATTTCTGATTCAGAGTCAACAGCCTAGGATCCTACAATTCATGTAACATTTATAATGAAATGTTTAATATCATTAATAATATAAAGAACTATAAATATTGTATTTGTGTATNCGCATTTAGCGCTGTGCAGGGTCTGTCACCTCAGTTTTGTACCCATCTTTCTTTCTTATATGGCAATTTTCTTTCAGACTTGTCTATCTCAACTCTTGTACCATCCTTATGGGACACTAGCAGGCAAGAGCAAGGGGCCTTCACTAAAAGGCAGCGCATGGTTCAAGAATGAGCCAATTCCTTAAAAATAAATGAATACCAAGTACATTGAGTGCATAAGTTTACTCCTTCAACAGTTTCCAGCTGCCTAACCTGTCATTCAGAAATTAAGCCACTAGCTCATTTTTCAAAGCAAAATGGCCAAATGTCCAGCCAGGTTCAGAGCAAAGGCCTGGATACTTCAAAGATATTGCCTCCAAGGTTCTGATCAGCACCTGCATAAAGACAACAATTTTCTTAGTAGCAGTTTTTTTAGTAGTTAACCCAAGTACTTAGCGATAAAGGCATTGCAAATGCGCTAGGTAATCAGTACAAACAGTGACCACTGCAACTGGCTTTCATAATTAAGTGAGGTATTTAACACCTCTAACATACCTTTCCTAGAACATCACATGATATTTCAACACACTTTGCTAAGATTACTGAACTGCAAAGCTCAATTTTAAATGCTAACAACTGCTGTGTAATCAATTAACTGAAGAGCAAAATTATTATGCGCAGGTCTTTTCAAAAGTGAGCAAATTAAACATACTCTTAGTGTATATAGTAAATTAGACTTATTCTAACATGCTTAGATTCACCTTGAATTCATGGCTTTGGAGGTTTAATACAAAAGACAGAATTTACTGGTTAGCCATAACACTACACTTCTTGAAGTTCAGGCTTCAAGGTGCTTACGTTCACTCTCAACTCCAAGGGCACTGCAAGACCAGGATCTAGAGAAATTCAGGACGGCTTGGCCATTCCAAAAGGCTGGACCACATTGCTATTTTGCAAAAGATGCCATTTCTCTCTTTGAGCATGGCAGAGTTTGGAAGGTTAACTACACAATGTCAGCAGCACCACTTTCCTCCTCTCTCCACAGAGTACCAAGGTGCAGAACATCAGAAGTATACAGCAACGGTCTTTGCAGAATGAAGAGCATTTTCCAGCAAGGCTATATAAAGTCAAGCTACTATCAGAACTACTTAGTGAAGATTAGTAAATAAGCCTAGCAAAGACAAAAACCATTTGTATTTTTAGCACTCACCTTATACACCATGCGCCATTATTGAACTTGCTACATTTACCACATGGCTGGCAATTTCATAGTTCACAATCTACTATCCTGAGGTCAAAACTACTGCCATTATATTGCTCATTACATATCTTAATAGGGTAATTTATGTTATTTGGGTCTAAGTTTGAAAAACATTAGGCAAGGGACTAGTGAAAGCTTCATATACAAATCTTATTAGAAATCTGGAAGAGATTTCTAATCTAGACAACCAAAAATTATTAAAACCTGTGGAAATTGTCGATGGTGTTCCATCTCTCCAGAATATAGAAAGGACTTATGCTATTATAGATATCTCAAACATTCACTTATTCACATTTGTAAATGTGGAAAGGACATTGTAAACATTAAATACTAAGCACTGAAGTCTGCTTAGTGTCTTTTTAGTAATACTGGTAAAGGACAGTTCTCATTTCTCATTTCAAATCAGGTAGGTCTGATCCACATCTCACCTGAAAACAGACATTGCCTTATACTGGCAACAACTTCAAAGCAAGAAATTACACAAGCTGAACTGATCCAGTGTGTAGCATTTTGGAACTACGTGTACTTTTGCTGCAAAGCCCCTGGTAAAGATACAAGTCAGCGCTTCCTATCATAAATCAAGATTCCAAATAGGAAGAAGTGTCATAGGGCCTTGCAGGTATAGACACGAGATTTCAGGGAGCTAGAACTAGTGTAACACACAGCAGCAGTTTCCTGCTTGTATCTTGCCTAGAATTTCTCCATTAGAAATGTCTCCATTTCTACACTTACAACTTGAACATGACAAAGGAGACCTAGTTCTACTTTTACAAGAGCTCTCCAGTACTACCTGTAAGAAATTTATAGCTTACCTGACAGAAAGGCTGATTTGCTAAAGGTTCATGTAGTGATTTAGAGCCAAAATGACACCTTTGTAGAATACATTACCCTAACTCATCTTACTTAACCTTTTCTGAGCAAATTACCATGTTCAACTGTTGAGGCCTTGCTGTGTTTATGGGCTGCTCTCATACTTCAAAAAAAAAAGTTGGTGCCCTTTTATTGAGTTAGTGATTGCATTTAACTGATTGCAGGACAGTACATTAAAATGTCAAATCCTTTTGAAAGGGAAAGGCCTTGATCACACAGTCCTCAGCACAGCCGAATCAATCTGCAGTAAAGGGCATCTAACCCTTTCCAGTTTTAGTACACTGACACTCATTTCCATGTGTTAACCTGCTTTTTACAGTAAGGGACATAAAGTGGATCCTGCCGTATACCAGGTATTTGGTGCTTAGTGCGTCATAGTTGTATACAGTCATACGCCCACCTAGCCTGAGGTAATAATGGCCCTTAAACCTTGCAGATTACTGTAAAACAGGATTCAACTCTCAATTCAGTTCCTGATTGCAGAAAACTACAGCCCTTTTCACTGAGAAAGGAAACTGCCCTTCAATACCATGCACCAGGTCAACAGGGTAACCAGAGACTGCTGCTCCTGTCTAAGGGGTGTTACGCTGCTTGTACACACCAGTGCTTCACACACATGCACTAAACTTTACAACTTCATTGATGCCAAGGAACAGACAGTTTGCACTCCTCATGTTTTATAAATTTATTCTTGAGCCTAAAACTGGTCTACTCCCATTCACTGGCAGGTCAGGCATGAGAGCTGGCTACTTCCAGTTTGGTAAGAGGAACCTAGTTCATGTACTGAAATTATTTCAGGAGTCTGGAAATCAGGAGCTGGATTCAAAAGCAGATCAAGTCAAAACATGCTAAATGCAGATGTACCTAGGGATACCTTACAGCATCAGTAGGCTGTTCTTGATCCAAGGACACAAGACCTTCCATAGCATTTCTGAAGAACGGAAAGCAACAGCTCTCCAGGATTAAGACAAACAGGTATTCTACTGCCACCAACATGACACTACATTGTTTAAAAGCTATGCGAGTGCTTAAATGCTAAGACACCACAATTTACCAAAAATCTTTATTCTGGTAGTTCTCAATCACTACCAACAGCAGGACTTCACATTAAGTTTGAGTTAATGTTAGACAAAAATATGTAAAAGCATTTGACCAGGATACTACAGTTAAGGTATCTCAAGCAATATGACTTGTGCCTTTCTTTCACAAATGAAAGCTTATAGCTTTCATTTACATCAGAAGAGAGTACTAAAAGAGAGCCAGATCTTAAGGAAAACTTCTGGAAAGCTATCAGGAAGGAGACTTGATACATTTATTTCATTCTTCACATTTGTACAGTCTATCTTGGAGTAATAACTCTAGAGAGCAAAAGTATTAGGTAGCCACACTTCACAGAATGCCATCAAGTCCAACATGGCAAAGACTTTTGAAGATGCTTATTTCTAGAGAATAAGCTTTACTCATAGGGACAGTACCTCTTAAATGCTTAGAGCTGTATCGGTAGCTATTTGCAAAGATCAAATGAATGCTACAGAACTACTGTAGATTTAAAAACTAGATCCTGCTAGTAAGAATTCAATGTAGTACAAATAAAAAATAATGTCATCAGTTTAAAAAATTGCTGCTTTAGAAAATAAAAGAACCAGGTAGCAACACAGAAGCATTAATAAGCCCTGCATTAGACTATTAAAACCTTGTGCTCTACAACAGCATGATCTGAATTGTAAACTGTAGGTCATACTAGCTATTCACAAAACTTACACCTTCACAGTAAGTTAAACATTGCTATGTTTCATTGCTATTTCAAATGTGGAAGTGCAGCTTCACCACTAATCTGACATCTCACATGCAGTTAGACCAATTGAAAAAAAGAAAACAAAAAAACAACCCAACAAAATTCTTGCTTACTATCATTGAAAACCTCTGCCTGAGAGAAGTAAGTAGCAATATTTTATTAGGGTAATATAAGCTTTGTTATATTACAAAAAAGAAGTAGCTTGATTGACTACAGATTTTCCTAAATGGAGTTTCCTCAGTCATACTGTTAAAATTTACTTACCTTCATTTGGTGAAGTTTTCAATTTTGCACAGATACCGTGTACATCTCCATAGCATTCCTGTATTTTATGCAGTGCATCTGCAGCTCGAAGTTCCATAAGAGAACGGAGCTCTGCAAGAGTAACTCCAAAATCTCCATGAGTAGCTTCTTTCACAGCATTTTTTACACCACTATATGCAACCGAGTTGTTTGCCATATCGCCCATGATGCGTGCAGTCTTTAGTGTAGACAGTTTCCAGTAAGGAACAAGATTTCAGCTTAAAATATTTCCAGAAGGAAAATAAATCCTTTGGGTATGAAGACAGTCAGGAGAGCAGACACATCACCCAAGTAAGAGACCCCGTCTGGAGAGATATCTTTGAGGTTGTCCCATGGCGCGTTCTGTTCTCCAAGCCAAATGGCATGTACAATCTAGGGAAAGAATAAATACGTGTTCAGTTACATTACAGCTATATTGAAATACAGTGTAAGATGCCCTGCTCCTCATATTGAGGTTACAGAACAAGGACAATTTCTTCCTATTTCCTATATTTTTAAGTTTGTGTTCAACTGGCAAGAGCGACACGGCATAAAATGGGTATTTCCCATCCCAAAATAATATTGCATTATTATACTATCTTAAATTATGGACTACTTAGAACAGCTGTGGCCTTTAAATCATGCATTTTGCTTGGTATATCCAACATGACTCATCATCTTAAGGAAACCTTTAAAAACACCTGAAAGTAAATCTGTTTCCAGGAAAATGGAGTTTGTAGCATCCACCATTGATATCACATGGGGTAAGAACATGCTCAAGTTTAAAATCCTGACTTTTCACCGAAGCTTTCACCTCAGTTTGGTTTGAGCAAGATTTTTTGCGTTCCCATGAATTCATTTGTGCAAGCCTTAAGGAAAACAGTTTCAACACTAAGCCAGCCCACACATGAAGTAGTTCCGTAGTGTAAGTAGGAGTATATCTTCAGGCAAACCTAGGTCTTACTGCATTTTCATGTCCAAACAGTGTTAGGCCTCCCGGCCTCCCCAAGTCCATTACATTACAACTCAAGCCTCCCACAGTATCTGCATTTGATTCTTTGAACAGAGGGGAAAATTGCACAGTACCATCTTCCTACAGAATGGATAGGGACACTACAAGCACCTCTTCCATCTGATTACCAGAACATTGTAGCTGAGAAATTAACATCTACCCACAGGATTCTTAACCTACACAGGCCCTCTATGTTTAATTCCCGCTCAGCTGACACATCTTGCAGGTACACATGTACCTACACAACAGCATGGTGAACACAAACACTTCATGCCTATATAAAGATCTGCTGCATGCAAAAGACAGAAGTCTGATCATGTAAGTCATCTTTCCCGACACAATGGAGCACAGTGAGTACCAGTAACAATATAGTACCCCACGAAGCATTATGACTGCTAGGCTCAGATGAACAACTTGGACATTTCCAGGTCAACAAGACCCTCAGAGGAGTCATATGCCTAGCAAAGGCAAACAGTTACCCCTGACTGTATCACTTTATGAAGGCAAAGAGTCAAATAGCAAAGAAAAGATTTCATTGGGCTATTGCCCTGCCACATTAAAGGACTGTTTGGCTGAACCACCTTGTCTATCCTATGGTCCATGTGTAAGAACCTAATTAGCAGAAATTTAAGATCTTGGTTCTAGGAAAGTCTCAGTTCTCTGCTCTGGAAACAATCAACTTCAGTTACAGCCAATCTACCTTTTTAAGCACCGTGCCACAGTACTGCATTTGCACTGAAGACAACCACTGATGCTGACCTGAAGTGATGTCACCCAACCACAAGTGACAGTCCCATCCCCAGCAGAACTACAACTGCTCTTCTCTTCCTATCACTATGAGACTCTGAGAAAAGCACTCTATGGCTGTTTTCTGGACAATGACAAAAAGCATGAAGCAATCAATATTCATATGCATAAAACTTCAGCAACCGATAATATCAACAAGGTTCCCAATTTAAAAATTCACTTCAAATCTTCACTGTTTTCTGTTACTTGCAAANATATATATATATATATATAACCCCAGTTAAAGAGTCCATGCCAATGGTATTAGTCTCCATGCTAGGATGCAGTTTTATTAACATACACTTTTCATCTGATTACAACATGTTCTGCTAGAGTATCCTGTGAGGAAATTCATGCAAATCAGGTATGAAAGAATACTCTTTAAAGTCACACCCCATCTGTATCTAATGCCCAAATGCTGGATGCTGTTGGCCTAGTAGCCTAGAAGGATTTATCAATTGTTACAACTGTCATAGCTGATGATCAGATGCCAAGAAGCAGATCAGGCAAATGAGTTTGTATAGCTATGGAGAAGATGCTACAGCTGCTAATTAGGCAAAAATAGACCAAGCTGAATGCTCCGCAACTAATTATATCAAACTTATTTCAATTCTAATTAAGAAAAGCTCTGTTTAAGCCTCTAGCTGGAGTCCTGCACTTCAGGCCCAAATACACCCAAACTGAAGTACAGACATGAGGACAGGAAAAGCTACAGCTCTAGTCAGTGGGCCAAGGCAAGACTTGCTTTCATGTGCAAGTAATCTAAAGAGCAATAACATTGCTTAATTGTAGCTCATACTGTGCTTTGCACTCTGGTTCTGTCATCTCTATGCATCTAGATGCCTTTTTGTTAAGACATAATAGTCTGGTGATTAGCTATTACTAACAGTTTATATTGAAATAGGTTATCAGATGTTCTGAAGGACCTCAGTGGTGTCCTAACATACCAACAGACCTTTAGGGTTCACTGACAAATTCAATAAGCATACATTAACGCTGCAAAAGCAGTGTGGTTCTGCAGATAAACTCTAGTAGTCTGAGACTATTTAGTACATCCATATTAGCTGTAAAAAAAAAAAAAAAAAAAAGAGAGAAATAGTGCAAAGACTCTTCAAATCATGAATACTGGGCAAGAGCAGTTTCGCTCCAAATCGTAAAAACTTGGTTAAACGTTAGCAATTTTTTACACCAATTCAGATCATAATCTGCTCCACTAGTCCATTTTTACCAGGCATTTCCGTGGACAGTACAAAAGCCTTTCAGCACATGGGTGCAGAACGAGCTTGTCATAGTTTTTGTTGATTCTTGCATAAAAGTATCACTACAAATTACTTTTAAGAAATATCCTTAATGCAGTTATGTCAAATCTTGCAACATTCAATCACTTCCCATTACAGCAAGTTCCAACAGTTCACTTTTGTAACAAAGTGGCGATAATATAACTATGCAATTATCAACAGTGAAATTCAAGTATCATAAAAGAAGGTGTATTTTTAAACTACACAGATCAGCTAATAGAATTTATCTCTTCAACTAGTGGAATATTTTGTTTTGACCAGTGTTCCCAATTTCAACTCAATTCTTGCAGCAGCCATTTGAGATATGTTATTTGAGTTGCATGAGCTCTGAAGCACTAGTTAAAAGAAATTCACCTCAAACTTCCTAACAGCTATGAAACTAGACAGAAGTCACTTATACACCATTTCTGAAGTTCCAGCTTATTTAAAAGTTTAATTCAGTTGCAGTTATGTTAGTGTCCAGTCTAAACAAGCTCCACACAAGATGACTAAGAGAAGTCTGTCTTTCACTAGGCACATCACTTTTTTTATAATCCTTTGTTTACATATCACTAAGACTAGGAGCAACTCTTAAAGCTATTGTCTGTCACACTCCAGTGACTAAAAATCCTGTACTGCAGAGGCACCTTACAGTAGCAGCAGTATCATAGGCAGGATTCAGATACTTGGGCAAATCTCTCTGAAAAGAGCCTTCTGCTCTGACTGTAAAAGCTTCACTGACACGTCATCACAGCAGCCTATGAGGAGTACTGCATCTTAAATTCCTTATCCAGACCAAATTAATATTTATCACCGAGTGTGCTTTGTTACCAAAGACAGTAATTCAAAACCATAACCCATGAAACAAAGGTTAGATAATTTTACCTATTCAACATTGTGAGCCTCTGTAGCTGGACTGGAAAACAGACAAGCTCTAGGCAGAAGTCTACACGTAGAGATGTTTACCAAAGCATGAAGATACTATAGATTACAACTCTAGCACCACCAGAACATACTGTGTTGACCAAGCTAGAAGCTGCAGCATGTTTCTTGAAGCCTTCCTGTAGCAACACTTTAAATATAAACCCACATTAATCCCCCACCCCACCAAGCAGCTACTATTGATGCAGTCCTGAACATTAAGTATGCTTCAGAAGGGACTCTAGAAATAGACCTTCACAGGTGAAAGTATAAAGTAATTAGTAATTTGGTATTTAGTAATTCCCTCTTTTTGGAAGAAAGCTATAATCTGTGTTCTATCTTCATTAAAATGAAGGCTACCTTGAAGCACTAGTTTGCAGTGGCCACACACTGATAATCAAATGTGAACAGCAGAGTTTAATAGCGGCAGAATTACTACTGCACAGATGCACAGGCCCTAGCATACCTTAGTCCCCTATCCAAGCCTTTCCCATTATTGAATTTGTATTTAATACTTGCTTCACCAACCTACAGGAAATGCAATTTAATATTAAGAAAATTAAATCTTGAAACACTTAAGCAAACTCATACCTCAAGAGTCAAAGCTCCAGCAATTATATAACCTGTGTCAATCAATCTCATTTATACATCTGCTTGAACACTATGTGTTCAGATATTAAGCATTTAGCTGGTACTAGCATTTGACCTTCAACAACACACTAAAGCTGGTTGCTGTAATATAGGAAAAGGCTTGCAAAGTGATTATCTCAGGAAAGCCTTTGTTTAATCTAATTAGTTCAACGAAGACTGGACAGATCTACATACCAAGAGGTTGCAGTGATAAAAACTGTCTCCATATGTTTCAGTTGCCATTTTAATGTTTAAAAAAAACAGCTTTTAAGATACTGAAAAATAGAATACACCTTTGCATACTTCAGTTTGAAACCCACAGCACTGGGTATGATCCAGAGCTCCATTTGGGTATATTTCATAAGAAATAGGAATGAATGCTAATAAAACAAAAGGTTCATACAGAACAGTATGCATTTACAGGTCACTATCCTGTATGTTAAGATGTGCCTAACTGAACAACTATGAGTTAAATCATTTCAGTGGCATGTTGTTTTTTTAGTGCAAGCATCTCAGACCCTGGCTTATGAAGAGACAAATACAAGTCAATTGAACCGCTAACAGGGAGAGGGCACAATTGCAGAAGATACTCTGCAACAGTTTTTAATGCATCACCTTCAGCCTTAAACATGGTAAGGACAATTTTCCTGTATTAAAAATTCTGTTATTACAAACGTTAAATTCAGAGGTCACGAGTTGTGCTGAGTTTTCAATGAGGTATCTGCCTTCATTCTGAAGCTTAATCTCTTGGGAGGCAGATGTACTCGCCTAACAAATGGAAACTGGCTGCTGCTTCTAGACTCTGCAGTGGATGTAAACACTGTTACTTACTGCTCTTAATCTAAAGGATTGCTGCTGCCTACTGTGATTGACACTTCTGTAGTAGCAGTTTCCTCCAATGGTAGTTTCCTTGCTTTAAGACCCCAAATTATTTCTTATTGAAATGATGGCTAACAAATCAGGACTTCAGTAGTCTGAAGTCAATTTGCTAGTACAAACTAGTAATGTTTACGCAAAGGATTCCCATACCATTTCCCTCCCATTTTGGTAGCAGCAAGGGAAAATTTTAACAGTCTTGAAGGTGAATTACTATAACATGAAGAACATGACCTTCTCTCGTGAAGCAGCTTGCTCCGCAGGCTCTGAAAGGTGCCTGGCAAGCAAGCATTGTCTCATGCCATCAGCCAGCTGCACATGCCTGTACTGCCCTGCCTTCTCCAAGCTGTGGCCCTTTCACACTCATAAAGCAAGTCAACTCCAACCAAAGTGACAGTTGGATTACAAAGAGATTGAAAAGTGCTATACAGAACAGTATAAGTAAAAAAAATATTTTATCAAAATCTTAAACTAACTATAGCTTTCTGAATTTAAGGTATTTTAACTTGAATATGAGAACCAAATAGGTAACAGGAGCCTAATCCAACAAGTAGAAAAACTTAACAATTTCAAGGAACATCAGACCAAGACATACTGGAAAGCCCCAGAGAATAAGACCAGTGCAATCATTACTACAGAAAGCATCAAATGTTCCACGTATTTAAAATACCAGACTTTTAGACTCTCCTATTCCATATTACAATGCTGAGTTGTCCACAAGAAGTCAAACATTTCAAGATAAACCCATGCAGGAGAGTCAAGTTTTTAACAACCTAAAACCCTGTTATGGAAGCAGCAGTTACTCATTCCAGGTATCTGTTAACATAGCCATGTCTTGAAGGGTCTCCTACAGTCCACAGCTCTGATCAACACTCAGACAGCTTCTCCCTTCTCCACCTGCAGACCCTGAAGCTTCCTTCTCATTAAGATTATAATTGCAAACAAAAAAAGTTTTAACCTCTAGATATGACTCTATCCTATTCAGCATTGTTTCTAACATGTTCAAGTACCTAAAATGCACTTACTGTGTGCGTCAGCTTCCTCAGATAACTTGAGATGAGTGGAACTGCCAAAGTTTGGACTAAGCCAGCTGATGGCTGAAGGCAAAACTGCAATATCACAAAACTCCATTCACTGGTGTTTAAAATGCAAGGAGGAAGAGAAATATAGCATTTGCCCTACACCCACTAATATTTTCCTTTACTTCAGATCCCTTGAGTCTTAAGTAAGATGACTGAGCATTTAAAGTCTCTTAATCTTGAACAGTTCAGGATAAAAATGTTTATTTGGGATAATTATGTTACAAAGTAAGTTCTGTTAACAGGTCTGTCATATTAATAAGTTAACATGCAACTCTAAAAGTAGGTTGGGGGCTTTTTGGTGCAGTAATCCATTGACAAATATTTGCATTAATTTCTCATCAATATTTTTCAAAACCACGTTGCAATTTTTGCCAATACAGAACAATATGCAAAAAACTAAACTTTTTTTTTAAGATGGTAGTATGGCTCCCTACTTATTAAAAATATGCATCACAAAACTACAACAGACTTTACTTGCACTCCCAAATGACAAGATGCATTCCAGCCACAAAACCTGACAGACATGTGTTACATGAGGCATACAGCATCATTATATGCAGCTGAGTTTCAAGTAAAGGGAGAAAGAGACAGTACCAAATTTCACCCGACAGAGCTGGAATTGGATGCCTGGATTTCAGGCAGTTGTTGCGTATAAAGCTTAGTGCATGCCTGTAAGCAATACATCCAGCTGGTCAGTTCTGACAATAATTATGACTCAAAGCAAAACAGCAGCTGACTTCCTCATAACAGTTATTCCTGCAGGTATATGACTCGTCTTGAGAAATCATTTTACCTTTTCTCACAAAGCCTCTTATTTTTGCTGCTTCTCCTTCTCCTTTTGAGCTAAATACACACTTCAGGTGTTACCTCTATTTTTACTTCCATCTTTCAATTCCCACAATGCCATATATGCATACCATTGAAATTGCTTTAGTCAGTTTGAGCAATTATTTTCTTCCCTTCTGATGTCATTAGATAGTAAGTAGCATTAGTAGATTTGAAGCTCCAAGTCAACTTCAGGAGTCCTTAACACCACAAACCTTGTTTCGAAACATGTCACACCTGTTTAAATTAAAACATGTTCAAGTTAAATTGCATATAACACTTTGGCCAGAACCATTTACCATCTCATCATCCTGATTTGAGCACTCCCTCTTTTTTTCTTCCAGAAAGTATCCTTTCATATTAATATCCATTTAAGTGGAGCAATATGCTTTTGACTGTAACCATACTTCCTGATATCAAAGAGGTGCCAAAAGCTCTTTAGAGCTATGAGCCTTCAGGCAAAAGTCAAAAGTCCATCCCTACCTGATTCTTTTGGTATTCAGGAAACCTCAAGAGAAAGTTAGTCTTAGAACTACTAGAAAATATTTATGCCTAATGAGATTAAGCCTAATTACTTCTATAAAGTCACTCTGCATATGCCTGACTCCTTTCTATTAGGACACTAAAATTAACTTAGTAGGGTAAATTGTAAGGGGTTTTTGCTACCTTGGACTAGCTTACTGCTATATACAAACAGTACTATGAAATATTCTATATGCTCATCAAACTATAAACACATTATATATAAATATTTATGTGGTAAATCATCAACTTGTGATCCTCAAAATCATTATCCCCACCAAGCAATGGTTTGGAACCCAAAATAATAAAACAAAAACCCCAGCTCTGGTCACTCATCTCATTAAGCACACACTATGATGCTAAATTGGATATTTGGTTTTGCTCTCTTGTGGCCAAAGTTTAAGAAGCTTCCCCCTTGCCCAGGAAGTCTTGTCTGTGTCCATGAAAGTTTAAGAGCCTTCATCTTCAGATTTTTCAAAAACCTTTTGGAAACAGAATAAGGATAAACTGTGTTCTTTTCAAACCTTTAAATTCTTCATGAAGTAAGGCTTTGTTTTGAAAGCTATGCTAGCTTCTCCTGCATATCATATTAATCTTTGCCGGTCAGAAATACACCAAATAAACTGGTTAAAGTCATTCAGAGGAAACCCCTTTCAAAAATTGCAACTACATTTGCCATCTTCTATTCCTAAGGAGTCAAAGTTGGTTTGTTTTTTTTAATTCAAATATTAAAACTAGTCTACACTTGAGTAGCTCTTTCAGAACTATTGCACAAGTTTGCTGCTCCTGCTGGCAAGAGGAGGTTCAGGGTTTGTTTGTTTGTTTAACCTCAATATTTGAATTTGAGAATCCATTGCATGGCTTTGCATGAAACGTGGAATCTCTTGCAAGCTGCTTCTTCATCATTATACTGATCATCCCTTTAGTTCTTTTTGATAAATTTTAAGATCTTGGATCACTAATCCATTCTAAAGAGCCTCTTCTTTCTGGCACAGTATAAGAAGCTTCTTCAGTAAGTTGAGCCTATGGTACTATCTGGTATGTTTTACCAATTAGTGAGGCTACATACTGCTTTATCCTCTATGCACATCTCCAGTTTCAAAAGAGGTCCTTCCTCACAATTACACTTTTTGATCTTTCTGAAGTCTGACACCCACTTAAAGGCTAAGTGCTCACGCTGCTTCAACTGTCCTGCTCTTTTAGCTACTCCTTTAAAAGAACTTTCTCATTTATGCAGGCTTGGTTGCTAGCATGGGGTTCTTTTGCATACATTTAAAAGTTACTGCAATATAGCTAGTGGTACTTGTCCAGTTGTGTGATCAGTATGAGTTACATGACAATCCTTGGTCCACCATTCACTACAAGGTAATAAATTATCTTGGCAGTTGGTTTCTTTAATATAGACAGGGAGTGTGTAAGTGCTTAACCGCTAGTAGACAGGCTGCCCAAAGCTGAGACTCCCATCACAGCACTTCCTAAATCTAACAATGCAAGCAGTAAGTCAGTCATATCCTCCGTTGACAGAAGGTATGGCTGTGCTACGGTTTTGAGGTGTAAGACTGCCACCACAGAGGTCCTGAAGCAGCTCTCATTATCTGACACTAACACTACTTCATCTTACACCTGCCACCTTTATCCTTTTGCATTGAAAAAAAGCCACCTACATTAATTGGCAACTGCATTAATGAAGCAACAGACTATGTGAAAGCCTCCTGTTGCAACAGTCACACAGGCAACCCAGGGCTCAGAACAGTAACTTCTGCCTTTTTACTCATCTTTCACAGAGTCGTAGAATCTTTCTGGTTAGAAGAGACCTTTAAGATCCTCAAATGCAAGCATTAACCCAGCACTACTAAGTCATCACTAAATATCCTCACACACCACATCTACACATAGCACCTCAGCCACTGAGAGACAGCACTTTGCCTCTGGTCCTCCGCATGTCTCACAGGACACAGCACTCCAACCACTTTTAGCATCCCTTCCTTCTATAATCCTTTTCCCATTGTTCTTGCCTTCTCCCTGCACTCCCATGATCTTTAAGAACAGAATTTTTTGACAGCAGTGTGATCTGCCCCTCTAGATCCAAGGAGATAGAAAGCAAAACGCGTGCTCCCAAGCCTCCACCCTCCCGCTAGCCATGATCACAGTAATGTATTTCACTTCTTTATAGTTTAAGAGTGGGCTGCTTGCCTCAATCTGGTGCAGAAAGTAATCCAAAGTGTTTTTCCTCCAGCCCCCATTCAACAAATAAACCCAGAAAATTTCAATATCAGGGTTTCTACTGGCTTAACGAGTTACCACACAGATTCCCTAGACATTTTTGCACAAGGTGTCAGAAAAGCTGATTTATTCATAGACTTCATAAAGGCAACATGGATATGTCAACTTAAGAGATGCAATTCAGCTAATGCTGGGAGCATCTTCATCATAGAACTATGTTGCTGCCACCTATAAGACATTAATCTCCATTCAATGAAAGGTTCATCTTCCCTCTGTTATTTCACGTAAGTGACATGCCACTAAACAAATTGCATGATACATCACTTTACTGCCAAGGCCAGACACTGAACTGAATAGCAAATTCACCAGACCATCAAATGGCAGCTCAAGCAGGTTTAGTAAACTAAACTCATTTCTCAGTTTTGGTAGGCTATTTAAGAATTGCTGTACAAAGTGCCTACTCACAATTAACAATTGTGGCTTCAATTCTGAAGTCTTCTGGTGAAAAGATCTGTACTGTGCATAGCACTGTATCTGAGAGCACAGACTTCAGCTGCATGATTAATTCATTAGAAGAGTGACTGGGAAAAAGAATGCAAATGGAACCATGCTCCATGATAATATTTAAAAGTCTTACTCCACCCAGGAAAGGAAATCCCCATTCCAGCTCCCCATAAGCCAAAGGTCTTAAGTCTTCACTAGTATCAGTGGAACCAATGCAATTTGTAGATGGCTGTGCTTCCAGTCTAAACAGCAAGCATTCAAATTAGGTGGTGAACTAGGTATCTGCTTAGCTCTGGCACAATATTTATTCCTCTAGGTAGTGAAAGGCCAAGCCTTGAAAAACTTCATAGCAACCAGCTTGACCAATTCACTGCTGAGGATCAGATATTTGTTTCCCTCACTCCTCTGCCCAAACAAAGCACAAGGCTGTCAGAAATAACATGGTAAACTAGCAGGCATTCAGGTGCCTTGAGTGTAACTACCATTAGCATACATAGTGAGATGTCAGTCTCCTGCTAAGGCAGCTCTGAATCCTCAGCAGTAATTCCTAGTGGCTAGTTCAATAAGGGTAGTATTCCTTCTTCCAAAAGAGAGGATCCAAATTAGGAGCCTACTGCCATTAGTTCAGCTGCAGCTGACCCTCAGGGCCAAGAGTCTACCCATCCATAAAGAATACAGGTGGTCATTCTGACTCTGGTAAGTCAGACCTATTTTGCTCCTTCTACATAAAGCTACTTCCCACAAGTGCTTGTTTATTTTACAGTGGTGCATAGTAACGTTCTGCAACTTCTGCAATCAGGCTAGTTTTAGCAATAGCACACAGTATCTCTGAAGAAAGGCAATTGGGAAGGGCAGTATCAGCTCAGGTGACAAACTTCAAGCAACCTGCTAAACCGTTGAATTTCTGCTTGTTAGACTAATTTAAACTGGCCACTGCTGAAGACACAAACTGTTTTAAGAACCAAGATTTGTATATCCAGCTCACAGTTTCCAACGGACTTCCTCAAAGGGCCACTGCAATTACACATCTGACTGCAGCATGGGTTTCCTTCCCCATACAGCCAGGCAGGGGCTCACGGACCAGCCCTGAGAAGTCAGAAGCTAATTACATTTTTAATCTAACCCCTGAAGCTCACACGTTTCCCTTACTGCAGCACACGGGTAAAGCAGAGAAGCCAAGATCTTCCTCTAGTCTGAGGTTACCAAGACTCAGAAATGACTGTTGCCCCCCTGGGAAGTGGCTGAGGAGAACATCAAGAGTATCATGAAACAAAAGATAACATGAATTACCAAAGCTCCCACAGTTAGAGACTCTGTTTCCAGAGGTAATTTTGAAAGATGGATAGAAATTTTGCCCTCTGCCTCCTAGTGCTCTCCAGTTTATGTAGCCTCTGTTATCCCTGGTTTTCTTCCCAGGATACCATGACCTGGTTTCTCAGCACCTTCAATGGACTCTTTAGCTTGAAGGGCATATAGTAGTCTATCTCCATTTCTAACGGAGAAGAGAAAGCAGACTGCTAGGAAGCAGCTGTACTAGGACTGTAATCTTAAATACCTGGTTATTATTTCAGTTCCACTAAGAATGACTTATTTCAATTAGTTTGTCGAGGGAAGTACAGAAAGAAGTAATCTGAAAACCTTTATAATTAAGGATGGCTTTAGTAGTGCTTCCAAATAAACCTACCTGAGGTAGACAAGACTTAGAAAACAACTGGTGCAAGTATGAAGTCTGCTGGTAACGAGCAGCAACTTGATCTTCACTGTCAGACTTCCTAAGTTCTCTCTATGCAGGGTACCAAGCACTAGTTAGGAAGAAGTGAAACTTCTTACTGATGAGTCCCACACATTGAAAACCAATCATATATCTCATTTCAAAGTTATGCTATGAATTTGGCTCATTTAAGTTATGTGCATATTCAAGTCTGTAAGCCATGTCAAGCAGGTTGACAGCCAGGTGTCCCTAATCTGTTTAGTTAAATTCATAGCTTGAATCTACTTCAAATATTTGACAATATTTTCTATTTCCTCCTTTTCTTGATTAAAGGGATGCTTTAAAATAAACACAAATTCATACCAAAGGAATCCTGAATATCCTTCTTATGTTTAACATATAGCAGTACAGCTTATAAACAGTGCTTCCAGTTAGCCTTCCGGTCTTTTTCTCATATTTATGTGGAACCTCCTATGTTCCAGCTTGCACCCATTACCCCTTGTCCTATCATTAGGTGTCACAGAGAAGAGTCTGGCTCCATCCTCCTGACACTCACCCTTTACATATTTATAAACACTAATGAGGTCACCCCTCACTGTCCTCTTCTCCAAGCTAAAGAGACCCAGCTCCCTCAGCCTTTCCTCAAAAGGGAGATGTTTCACTCCCTTAATAATCTTTGTGGCTCTGCGCTGGACTCTCTCAGCAGTTCCCTGTACTTCTTGAACTGAGGGGCCCAGAACTGGACAGAATATTCCAGATGCAGTCTCACCAGGGCAGAGTAGAGGGGGAGAAACTCTCTTGACCTACTAACTACGCCCCTTCTAATACGCCCCAGGATGCCATTGGCCTTCTTGACCACAAGGGCACATTGCTGGCTCATAGTCATCCTGCCGTCCACCGGAATGCCCAGGTCCTTTTCCCCTACGCTGCTCTCCAACAAGTCAATCCCCAACTTATACTGGTGCATGGGGTTGTTCTTGCCCAGATGCAAGACTCTACACTTGCCCTTGTTGTATTTCATTAAATGTCTCCTCGCCCAACTCTCCAGCCCGTCTAGGTCCCACTGAATGGCAGCACAGCCTTCTGGTGTGTCAGCCACTCCTCAGTTTTGTCAGTTTTGTGTCATCAGCAAACTTGCTGACAGTGCACTCTATTCCCTCATCATCCAGATCACACTTCCTCAGCTTAGTTGCAAGGATGCCATGGGAGACTGTGTTGAATTCTTTACTGAAATCAAGACAGACCACATCCACTGCTCTACCATCATCTATCCAAATATCTTATTTTGTTGGTATTTGAACGCAGCTTATAGCAGTTATCTAATTAAAGGAACTCAGCAATGTGATCAAACAGTATACAGTCAAAATCAAGAATCAAACTAAGTATGAAGGAACAAACAATTATAGGCAGTGACACAGCTGCCTGTCAAAACCACAATCTAGTTTGAGGCATGATGGTTTATAAACATAATTATGACTAAACAGCTCAAGACAGCTTTCTTACTTAAAACTCAGAAAGTAGGTACTTACTAAAACATTACCTTGTTGTTAAGCAATTACTATTAAAAAGTATTTTTCACTGAGCAAACATTTTCAATATTTAAAAAAATTGTCTCACAGGGAAATTGCTCAAAGAAAGCCTAAACCAAGCTATTTTAAGATACTTTATTATTTTAAGATATTTTAAGATTAGGAATCTCTCACTTCTTAACTTGAGAGGTTTCTAAAATACACTAGGCTTTCCTAAAAAATGGAAGCATTTCCCTGTGCACTGAGAAACCTCAAATGTTCTTGACTGACAAGATTAGGGTCCAAGGCAGCCATTGCTAAGATCAATTTTATGGTCTATAGTATGCAGGTCTGCAAGTTTTGGTTTACTTGCTCATGTTAGTTGACATTTAATAAAAGACAGCTTTGGACTTTATTGAGCATGGCAGTAAAACTAAATAAGTGACTGATAATTAAGTCATTGGGCTAAACTTCCAAGACCTTAACCCACATTAGCATGTCCAAAGGCAAAAACTGGAGAAGCAGGACATTTGGTAGGGGGAACACGCTAGCTGTGAGAAGAAGACTTGTTCTAGCCTTCCTGTGAAGGCCTAGCCAACTGCCCGTTTTAATACAGCCAAACAGTCCCTTCTTAGTATAGCAATGCTTAAAGACATCTGCAGACAGCCACAGTTATACCCAAAGAGAAATCTAACAGGAAGAACCACAGAGTGTTTGGCTGCATCAAATTTTTCAATCAGGTCTGCACAATAGTCTTACCATTCTGAAATATCTGACAGTCATTAATTACACAAGTAAACATCTGGACAAAACACTGTGCTTTCCAGGAAATTCACCTTGAGGGCACGAAAAGCCAGAAAACAACCTCAAACTTAGCAACTAGAAGCCAGGCTCTCCACATCACAAGGGCCAGGGGTTCTTGTTTAGAGATATCCTGAACTAGCCAATGCTAAAAAGAATTTGGCTTGCTATTCCAGTTATCCAGCTTCAGATCAGTTACTGATCAGTATAGCAGGGTAGGTTATTGTCTCAGTCATGCAAAATTGTTACACCATCACTAAATCCCAGAAAGAAAAATTAACTAGAACAGTAGTATAATACAGTAATAGTATCAGAAAACAAGAAGACAGAATTAACTGCATTGGCATGTAAAGATGTCTGTTGACTTCCAGGAGTCATCATTTTCATCATGGATGTAACTATCTATACCAAGACCTCGTTCAAGCTCTGAACTTCTTCCATTCTATCTGAGAACTTTTATATCTGTTATCTCTTCACACAGGAAGAAACCAGTAGTTTCAGAATAAAAAAATAAATATAAAGAGCACTGTAATTTATGGAAGGATATAAATTCTCCTCCCCCACAGGAGGCTTCCAGATATCATACCTATTTATGTACATATAGCACACAAAACCTATAGAAACAGGGCTCAAAACTATGACTAGATGTACAAGTACTTCGGATCCAATTGCCTATACACAAAAACAGACCAGACTATAGTTACAAAGGTATATACAACACCAGTGTTTATCATTATAGCAGAAGATAGCATCCAAGACACCTGATTAGCTTTCAGTAACTATTTGTTGACCCATTTTTCAGGAAAATCCCTCTTCCATTCATTAAACTGTTCTTAACTCCGCATCTCATAGGCATATTTGTAAGAGGTGCTACTCAACTATTTAAGCTCATGAAAGCTATTTTTGCAGAGCCAGCAGAGGGAGTACAGACATCATTTTACTTATCAGCTGTATGCACCTTGTAAGAAAGCACTAAAAGAGCTGTGCCTGCAAACCTAATATGGTTAAAGCACACCAAGAACTTCCTCAGGCTTTCACAGACATGTATGTCAATGGCCAGTAGAGCTGGTGCTGTTTCTGATCCCCAACCAGCAGTCACATCTCAAAATCTCATATCTGACAAAAGATGGCAGGGTCTACTCTATCAGTACTAACAAGTACCATAAACCTGATGCTTCATGTGTCAAAAAAAAAAAAATCTCAAAACATTATACAGATACAGTTCAAGCTAGTCAACTCTTTTTATTCCTATGGATTCTACTGCTTCTCAATTTCAGAAGCCCCTTTGAACAACCCCCTTGGTTGTTCATTTCTTAAAAAGCATCTTCACCTGAAAGAGAAGTTGAGAAATTGAAGAGTTCAAGACAACCCACTAACAAAGAAGCCAGGAAGGTGTGGTGCGGTGAACTGGAAGGTGACAAACAGCTAACCTTTCTGCTGGTGTTCACAAAGGCATTCACCTACCAGCAAATCTGGTTTTACACATCCTCTGAGGCAAGAGCTCTGCTGCTTTATTTAGCATTTCCATTGATCAGCCTGATTCAAGGTTGGCAACTACAACTGAACAGTGTTGACACAGTGGTGGCTGTGGAAACAGTCTGAAAGAGGAACAGGCTTTAAGCAGACAGATTGATAGCTTTTTGCCATCTCACAAGGTGAACATTTAGCTCTAGGCCAACACGAGACAACACACCTTCCTGGCAAAAAACGCCATGAACAAACACTTCTGGCTTGTTTAGACTGTAAAATTTTGATGATTTTTTTTTTTTTTAATAAAGTCAGTATTTTCCATCTTGTTGGTAAGAGGCTAAGCTAATACAAAATTCTTACCAGTCTAAAGTATGATCAAATTATTTTATTGGATGATTATTTTCTAAGTTTCAGTGTTTAAAAGTTGGTCTATGAAAAGCTCACACAGATGCAATGAACTCCTTAGTCTCAAAATATCTTCTACAAGAGCAGCAAAACTGTCCTCCTCCCAAAGCAAAGATAAATTCTCATCATCTTAAACTTCACATGAACTTTAAAAGTCTTTGACAGCTTGAATCATTACATTTGGTTTACTACCTACCCAGGAAGAATGTGCCTGTAGCTAAGGAATTTAGCCTTCAACTGTTTCAAGTTTTTAAAATAGAAGAACCACTCTTTGGCAAGTTCAATGGCTGCTTCTGCTCTCCACTTCCTACAGAAAAGTGGTGTTCACTTCTCAGCTCCATTTTCACATAGTAGATTCACTAAATGACTAAGTCAAAGTGGGCCAAACCGGTTCCCATCTTACAGAGCTTATGGTTGAATACTGTATAGGTGACTAAAGCTTCTCTTCTAGCATGGGACGAGACCATGTCAGAGTCTTGCTGTTGAAATTCAGGGCTCCAGCAACATTCCCTATTTGTGTGTTGTGCCTGGTTGGTTCCCAGGCTTCAGCAAAGCTGCTGAGTATGCTTTATGTAGGGCAACCACAGCAGGAAAAGCCTTGCCTCTTCCATCACAAACATGGTGATGTCCAAGTATCAGGATGGATCCCAACCAGTCTGATCATTCTGCCCTTGCCCAAGTTATTGCTGTCTCTTGTGATAACAGTGAAGTTTCTCCAGATATGGGAGAAGCTGATCCAGATAAGAAAAATGCTGGGTTTTGGGCAGACTGGTTATCCAACTAGACTCACCACACAGATAAACCAATACCAGTGCCAACTCAAAACAGGGCACAAACCTACAGTGAACCTGCTTAAGTCAAGCAAATGTGAAACCATGCTTGCAGGAAAGGTGCATTTTTTCAAGACATGTCTGAATTTATGACTATGAAGTTGTAAACAAGTAGTATAAGCAAGGGGAATGCCAAAAATTCACATAATTTATTGGTTGAGTACAATACCACAACTCTAATTCATCCTGCAACTGAAGCCTCATTAAGCTCACAAATAATTACGTTTACAATACTCTTTAAATTTCAAAAGCTGACATTAGGCTTCTAATCAGCAAGTTAAAATATGTGATCCATTTATATGGAAGAGGTAGAGTGAGGGGAAGCACTGAAAAGCCCCTTGAAACATGAGTATGTTTGGAGCACTCTTCCTCTTGGAAGTTTCTACAGCGCAAATTCCACAGTTTAAAATTAATACAGCTGCCTTTAATGGTCTACAGAGGTTTTTTGTAATCTCAGTTTTTAACCTGAAAAGCCAAAGACCTTACTTTTAGTACACAGCTGATTCCAGTACTAATCACTCCCTGAGATCTAGTACTTCAATAATTAGCAACAGACAACATGCAGCAGATGCAAGAGCTTTTTTAGAAGCCAATGCTGAAGTTGTGTTTTTCTCCATCCCCTTCTCCTACCACCTGGAGGCTCAATCTGAAGTTCTGAAGCCTGTTTACATTCCACAGATTAAAAGTTTACATTCCTTTCATCACATACAAGATTCACCTGACCAGATGGCAATATCTTTCTCTAAGGTAGGCATTTCAGGCTTCTCCTCCGCCCTCCAAAATAGACAATGGATACATTATAACATCTCTGCTGAACCATCAAATTTAGCCACCTAGGACATGACCTAAAACAGTCACATGAATCTCCTATTAGATGCGCTTGTGTCTCTTCAACAACAGAAGAGGCTCAGAGTGACTAGTTTCCATTTTTTTTAAGATGCTTATGTAAGTGGCCAGGATTGCTCTACTGAAGTTAAGCACAGTCGGCTGGGCTGAACTCACATATCAGGCAGCTGCACTACCATGTCAGAGCAGGCACATTCAAGAGGAAGGATGTGGTTTCACAGTTAGTTTAGGAATATCCGAGCCTACACTACTGCCAGAAGGTAGAGTCCTGCACCCTGGTCTGTGCCAGAACTGACACTCACCTGACCTCAAGGTCAGGGGACAGCCATAGATGAGAACTGGTGACAAGGATGACAGCAACTGCAGCAGTGCTGGCGGTTCCTCCTGAAGGTCACATGGGTGACAGGGACAGTCCCTTCCAGGACAGTACAGGCCTCACCAGCTCAAGTCAATCCTGGAAGCTCTTCTCCTCACCAACATGTTCATCCTGGGAAAAGGAACCGGCTGGTTGCACCTTCTCTATAAAGTTCCAATGAAGATCATTACCATGGTCCCTCCTTAGACTTCTCCCTTCCAGGTCAAGCAAAGCCACTTTTCTCAGCCTGTCCCCACACACTGCAAGATGGCCCCTAACCAGCTGAGTAACCCTCTGCCAGCCTTTCTCTGCAAGAGGGGCAAAACAACGCACCATTTTGGATGTGGCCTCATGAGCACAATGGAGGGCAATAACCCACTTGATAATGCAGCCCATTATGGGCTAGTGCTCATCATCACAGAAGAACCCTGCTGCTGACTTAGAGTCCTTCATCCAGCAGGATGGCCAAGACCCTTCCTACAGGCCTCCTTCTCCATCCCCACTGCAGGGATGGAAGGACAGCCACATGGCAGCTGAAGCAGCTCCAGCTTTCCTGTTCATGCTCACCCCCAGGGATCTAGACCACCTGGAAGCCCTACCACCACAATCCAGCACCAGACAAGTCCCCATTTCCAGCTACTCCCAACTGTGGCAGCGAAGAGGAAAGCCCTTCAGTAGCGTTTTTACTCTGCTGGCTCAGTAATGCTCAGGAGGGGCCTTTGGGAACTCCCATCAGGAGCTTGAACCAGGCCTGTTTTACAATCCCTGCCTCAAAAAAACCATGTATTTACTTTGTCCATTTCAAAGTATTTTGCCCATGTTTATATATATAGCTTTATCCTCCATATTCATTTCTCTAGCTTTAGATTTCACAGTAGAATGAGAATATAGAGCTTTGAGCCTATACAAATGCAGTGTTTCAGTTTTGGAGCGAGTAGTCCATTTAACAAAAATGTCACTACAGTATCTTCCCAGAAAATATAAAGTATACCCTCAAGCATCCACTCCTTGTATCTTCCCATCTGGTAAGCTGGTTTCCTGTGCTTTCAGGTAGCTTAAGTTCACAATACAGCTTTAGGGTGTCAGACTTTGCATAACCAAGACAATCTTTTCTGAATGATGGTAATATGGTTTGAGGTGCTGCCGTCAAGTGCCCACCAATGCCAGATCAACACGGAAAAAATAAAGCCACATGTGTATTGTTCAACTGCTCACAAGCAGACGATATCCTTAGTATGTACCACTGTTTTATATGCTGATGTTCATTTTTGAAAGCACATGTTTGTACTAAAGCTCTTTCAAAAAGTTCGTATAATCTGGTATGCCATCTCCATCTGAAGGACAGCTCCACTACAAGAGCTTCCACTAACAGAAACCAGCGAACACAAAAAATCTCAAAGGCAATACCCCATGCTTTTTTGTAAATAATTTAGTGCTTTATTACCAAATCTGTCAACTCATTTCAGAAATACAGCTCTAGTTTAGAAACAAACCCCTAGACCTGCAGCACCACAGCCAGATCTACCTATTACCAAAACACATCTAAAAATCAGATTTTAAGATGTTAAGACATTTCACTATGCAAAGCAAGCTTATTGCAGAATGTGAAAATTGTTGTCATATAGCTACATAGATTTCAGAGCTGAAGCGAAGAGAAGCTGAAATGAATTGAGCTGTTAAAGCAGAAGTAAAGCAGTTGTGCTAGCAGTGGTAGAACACCTTCCTTACCCTCCCCAGCTATCAGTCTCAACTATGTATATTTGAAAGCTGTTTGGCACAGATTCTGCCAGACAGTTTAAATCATTTCATGTTTCATACAGCCTCAGTGGAGTGAGGCTGCTAGACACTGCTCTAAATTAAGTATTGATTTGCATTGTATTCCATAGGCTCCATGAAGTTTTGCACCAGCTTCATTCCCGAGTGAAGAAAAATTGGTAGACCCAAGCAACATAAAGCAAACTTAAAGTAGCAGGAAGACCTAGATGGAAGTGAAAAAAATCCTTCTCAATATGCATATTAAGATCTTGCTGTAGTCTCTACTATACCTAAATAGCCAGGAGAGGTTCAAAAATATCACCCTTTCACAGATAATTTAAGGGCTAACCATACCTGTCATCTTCTCTATCCATTTCTTGTTAGTATCTCCTCAGTCTTATATAAGTAAAAACCTCAGAAATCAAGTCTGGACACAGTACAACAAATATTTTTTCATTTCCTCCACTACAGTATCAGAAATCACCTAGGTGTATAGCTAATGTGTTGTAATATTTTTTAGTATTTCACTTAGAGCAAAGATCTTTATGGACAGATCCAAACAATCTTTTCTGGAAAGCCATTAATTGAAGGCTGGCACTTAAACTACTCTCTGATCTACTGTCAGAACAATAACATCAAGTTCTTCTACATAAAAAGGTTAATACTCCCTAGGGAATGGTTTGATCTGACAACTGCAAGGAGGAACATTCCCACACCATCGATCTAAAGACTTGTGCTGCTTCTCTCATGTGAGCCTCGCCCCCTCACCTTCGAGAGCCCAGTCTGTGCAAGAGGATTGTGTAACACAGATCATCTACTGGTGCAGCAAGTAGATGCAAAGGACCAGAGATGGCACAAAGGAGGGAGGGATTACTGAGCAGCTCAGAACAGAGTGGAAATCAAAGTAGCTACCAGGCCACCTCAGCCACCCTCTAACAAGCCACAGTGACAAGCCATACAAATGAAGCTGTCTCCTGTTCTCTCAGTCTCTTGGATTATGCTGATAAGCACAGCAGCTTCAAAAATGTGTGATAAAAGTGTGCCACAACTTCAGCATATTAAAAAAGCTAATACAAACCCAAATGTTTTCCAAGCTTTTGGAGAGTCATGGTGGCCATCCTCTTTTTATAATCTTCTACAAGTATTCCTAAAAAAGCTGCAGTAGCTGCAAGTCTTCTTTACTGCTAGTGGTAAGCTCCTTATTTCAACAAAGAGCATAGCACTATGGCTATTTCTTTCTATGGTGGAAAAACTCCATCAAACACAGCTAATGTCTCTTTTTCCCGATCCAATTCATAGATGAACTTTATTCTATAAATACAGCAATTTTTTTTTACTTTTTTTTTTTAGGAAATCAGTTATCATATAAAACCCAAGACATCTCCATTTCATTAGAAATGCAGTAGCTCAGGAAGCCAAAGTACACACTGCGCGAAACACATCCTTGTATTTGCATAGACACAGAAGTAATCCTGAAAGAGCCACGTGGACAGATAAGCCGCCAGTCACTTGTCAAAAAACAAGTGCAAAAACGGTTGTTTGATCTCTATGAAAGGGCACATTTGTAACACTCCAGCAAAAAGAGCACTTGATTTTTCTTCCACTAGTGCACGCATTGTAAAGGTGATTAAGATGATCTTGGATTAAAAATCTTAAAATGAATATTAAGGTTTGAGTTTCAGTGAAGACATAAGCAGTAAAAGAGCACATCACTGTGAACCTTGGATTGAGTCCCAGGAAGTTAGACAGTTGCTTAAAGCAAGAGAGGCTGAATCATCTTTTCTGCCTTGAGATGGGGTTTGTTGCTATCGACTAGACAGAGTACGGCACATCCCAGGCCTCCTCTTCATACACTAGACACTGTACACCAAGTGGTCAGAACCCAATAGTGTTGTATTCCCTGCTGCCACCTTATCTTTCTGTGAATATAAGGGCACACGTAAGGGTAGCAGATTACAAGTGATAGGCTCTGCAGAAGTGTGTTTTAAGAACATAGACTTTCCTGTGCTCACTGGAAATTAAGGTGGCATTCAGCTCATAAGCAGTATTAAAAAAACTCAGACATGCAGACCACTGAAGTTCTCCATGAGTAGGAGGCCATGCGGGAACTTGCCTAGCTCTCTCCTTCAAAGCAGTGTCAGAAAATAGTGAGCAATAAGCCAACACTACTCATAGTGCTGAGACCAGTCATGTTTTAAGTGTCAAAATCAGCCAGGCTCAGTGGCCAGCACCAAAGGTTATCAACTCTGTCATCTTCAAAATACATCTGTGCACTCCTTAATTGCACAGTACAGTTGCAAACAGCAGTAAGGGGAGGGTATGCCCCATTCCTCAGTCCATTCCACTCCAAAGGCAAGGCAGATGTTACTTCTTTGTCTTGTAACAGCATATTATATGTTATCTCTCACTGGACAAAAAGAACTTGGATTTATTTTCAGAGCCATTTCTGGCTTTTTTTTTTTAATGCCTCCTACATTTTCTATACATTTCTTCCCCCACCAGACTGTTGAAATACCAAATGGGAAAGCCTCATGCCTACTTTGCAATTCAACAAAATTAAACTAATAACACCTCCTGCTGTCATCTGTCAGAATAAGATTTAGAAGTGGCAGCAGAAATCACTTTTATAATGTTTACTGGAATATGAATAGCCTTAACAGGCAGATTCCTCAAATTTACTGTTCGTATCAAGTGAAACCTGTCATGAAAACTAGAAACTCACTTTTATGAGCTGTACTTGAAAGACTGGCAATTTAGAAATAAAAGACAAACTGGACGATATTGTGTACTTGTGTTGAAGTTACATTTGGTGTTAAAAGGTGTGACTGTTCAAAGATAGGTTAGTCTAATATTTTGCCTGTTGACTTCATTGTACATTACCTCCCAGAAATCCTCTTTCTATACTTATTATCATCATTGCTTCCATTTTCTGTATGCAACTGCCCTGTTTCAGAAATGCTGAACACATTTTTAGTTCTTACATGCAGACATAAATGTCAGGGAGGGCTTCACTAACAAAAAAAAAATCCTTTCTTCCATATTTTTTATCACTCTGCTGTGCAAGTAGTGAACACGGTCTTTTCAACTAATCGAAGCCAAAGCTGGGGGGGGAAATAACATGAGTGACAGCTATTTAAAAGTGAAGGAATCCAAATCTAAAGACAATCCATTTTGAGTTAGATCCATAATTCCTAATGCTTGTGAGAAATACCCATCCTCTAAAGAAATCATGATAGGTTCACTTTTCTTTTTCAAACAGGCAACAGTATCACCTCATGTCCTGCTTGATCCTCAGTTAACTTTGTAAGGAGAAATAAAAATGCCTTCGAGAGAAAATTCAACAGGTTAAAATAAAAAAAAAAACCTTCTTGAGACTGTTGCACACACAATAGCAAGCCAGTAGATAGAGCTAGTCTTAGCTTTTTAGACAAATACGGCAACCCCTAGATTTTATCTAATTTTTAATTAAAATACTCTGTAGAGAAAGATCATTATCTCCCAAACAGCAGCTTTTAACGTGTTTTATTATTAGTAGTATTCATTTTAACACAAGTAAATAATACTAAAGAATTCAAGAATTTCACTGCAATTTTATTGATCCTTTTGAAGGAACATAAGCATGCATTTCTATAACAAAATCTGCTATAGATTCAATTAGTCTTCCTTATTTCTCAGAAGATATTTACACATTTATATGCCCTGACTAATCCTGGCTGCTCATTATTCTGCATTAGATTAAATTTTGCTAACTGAAACCTGACTTCAACTCTGAGCAAAATGCGCATCCTTGTTGCACTGGTGTTATTTTCCCTTTAAAAACAAAAGGGAACATATATTAAAATAAACAGTTCAAACACTGAAAGACATCACTGAGGTCACATTTCAGTGGTAAAGAATGCTCAGAGCCATTAATATTTAGTCTACCTTAATGGAAGAAATTTGAGTTAGAAGATACTTTAGGTTATCTTGTCCACCTTTATGTCAAGGGAGACTTGCTTGCTATGGCATGTTATTGACTGCTTTGCCAAGTCCATTTTGAACTTGTCAGTTAATAATGAGCTCAGAGCTGTAAAATCCTGAATATTGGCAAAGTTAATTCTTCCAAAGCCATCTATTTCCGAGGTGTCTTCAGCAGATCCAACCTACGTTTCTTCCTTCTTAACATCTTCTTCTTATGACTGTCTCTAGTTTACCACATTCTTCTTTACCAAATAAACTCAGTTAGAAAAACACACACACCAAAAAACCCCAAACAAAAACACCAAAATAAACAACAACAGCAAACCCCTACCATCAACAACAACCAAAAAAACCCACCCACAAAATGGTGATTACTAGACCTTCCTGACTGAGCTGCAGGACATTTACAAGCCTCTCAGCTTCCTGTTAAGCTCCCACAGGAGGGTTTAGAGGTTCTCAATTTTAACAGCTGACAGAAGTTCTCTATATTGTGGTCCATGAAAGAGTCACTTTCTAAATGAGATTCTCATGCTAGACTGCAGAGCATTTGCACGGGTAGGATCACTCACAGATTATTAGCTGATCGTATATTATACAAATGGGGATCCTTTGCTTATATCATTATCTGTATGCAATACAACTTTGTAACACAGTACAGTTTACCCAATGCTAATGCAACATTAGTCTGTTTTCTGTTTTAAGTTCCCAAACACATCTGCTTAATATGCAACAGTGAGTCACTGTATGTGTGTGCATGCACAAAGTATAGCCACAATTGCCTTTAAAATTAGTTTTGACTTGTATCGTTTTAGTTACCCACATTGTAAGCAGCATTTCTCTTGGAATGAACTGAAGTAGTTACGAAGCAATTCAGCACCGAGATAGCAACATGGATTGGGAAAACCAGCAAGTGTCTGTACACAGCACAGGATCCCCGTTTTCTTCAGATAACCCAGCCTGAGTGGGTTACAATAACAAACAGAAAGAGCAACAGTACATCAAACAACCTGACAATGTTGTTCCAGACTGAAAATTTCACATTGAAGTAGATGAGGTTTTTTTCCCCTCGCTGAATTCAGCAACTACTTTTTCCGCTGACACTGAAAGAGTTTCCATTCATTATGCCTTAAGTATTAAAGTACTAGTACACTGGAAGCTATTCCTGCCAAAAGAGCCAATAGTTTAAAGATACGCAAGTTTACTTCTATTGGAATTCACGATCTGTGGTGTTTGGAACAAATCCTTGAAAAGCTCCAACAAACAGGAAAAAAAAAATGGCTACAGCTACCACCTTCCGAATACACTGTATGATGAACCAAGTAGTTGGCAAGTTATCTAGTCATGGTCTTTTCAAGCCCCTAAAAACACTAATTCAAGTCAAATTCATTAGGACCCACGAGTGTTTTAAAAAGATGCAGCAGCTTTTGGACAGGTGGTGGTTTTCCAAAAGCATACTCTACTTCCCCTCTCTCCTCCCTCCCCCCCCCAGCAAGTCAAGATTGTCAGTCGCTAATGAAACGACTGACATGTTTCACAGGTACATTTGGCTTGGGACTTCACGTCCAAGAAGGGACGTGATTTGAATATTCACCTAGACAGACGCCCCTCTAACACTGTTAAGTCAGATACCAGTACAAACAGTCTCAGAACAACGGTTTAAGACAAGGAGTAAAGTATTATCACCAGTTCCTTTAGAACAGACCTTGAGGAGAAAGCCTAAGCACCTGAAGTTATACATTTAGGAATTCTGCATGTAATACAGAGATCCTTAAATGTCTAACGGGGATCTTAAAATGACAAGAAAAAAGCCCCCGAAATTTTGTCACTGACCATCTTTCTTTCCCTCCTTCCTTCTCATCCAGTTTAAAAAGTGAAACGTAAAAAAACCCCCAGCATTAGTATGGATTTACGTCCATTTAGAGTGGAACATGGGTAGCAGCGCATAGATCTCTACACAGCTGTGTCCCCCAGGCTAGAAAACCTGGGACAGACTCACGGGCTGCTGACGATTTCCGAGCGCTTCTCCGGTCTCGGGCTGCCTCCCCCCCTCCACCTCTCCCGCCACCACCGCCGAGAGGAGCGCTCCCGCACACTGTCAGCTTTCCACGAGACCTTCCTCACGAAACCCCAAATCCTTCCGACCTCAGCCTTCTCGGACAGCCCGAGGGGCTCGGAGAGGAGCCCGGTCAGGCGATGGCGCGGACACTCGCCCTCCCGCCGTGAGGGGCGAGCGCTCCC
>VZZY01024034.1:0-46001 GCA_013400335.1 Eurystomus gularis | reverse complement strand
TGACCAAAACTGGACACAGTACCTAGTGTGAAAGTACACAGTACTTTCTTCCAGAACAGGAGAAGAAAGTTGTTTTAATATATTTGGTTTTCATTTTAAGATAAAAACTCACAATAGTTTTTCTATACTAACTAAAACTAATGTGCTTAAGCTAAATCTTTATTTCAAAATTCCTAGAAAGAGAATAAAGCAAGAAAGTTTCCAAAGCAAAACTTGATTAATGGGTGTGTTAGAATTTTGAAGTGAAAATCAAGTTTCTACTGAAGAGGGTTTCAAACTCAGTATGCTATTTTTGGCAAGTTATAAGAGAGGCTCAAAGAAATATTAGGTATTTTGATTACTATGTACCAGAAGTTATCTATCTGCTGTGTACCTTGAATAATTCAGGATTTAACAAACCGATAATCCCAAAGTCAAACAATGAATATAATAGAAGCTGCTGAAATAAATGTGTGCTAATGGAAAACCATGAGTGAAATAATGTAAAATCAACCACTAGGTAAGGTAATTCTTTCAATGAAGTTTTTCATTCAGTGAGTCTGTATGTAAGTGCATGTCTATCTTTCCTACACATTCTTTAAAAATCTTAGAAATGGTGTTTGAAATAAGTGGAAAGAATTTGTGGTATTTCATTGATGAATGGTACTTTTAGTCAAGGTTTTGAATTGTAATTGTCACATAGAGTACATTTATAAAAGAAAATTAGTAGAAGTAATTGATAGAATAACCTAGAGGAAACTGTTATTTTCTGGCTCTGAAGTGATGCTGAATATAATTTACCATTAAATAGCAGTGAGACAATAATTTATATTTTGTTAAATTTTATTATCAAGAAAGTAATCTGGTCTTGATATGAAAACATCAACAAGTAGATAATCCACTATCTCTCCTGACCATTGTTTTCTGGGGTTAAGGTGACCACTGTTAAATAGGTAGTCCTGTCTTCTCAATTGTATTTGTCTGGCTTTATCTTTCTGTGTCCAGTAGTGGTGTTGTATTTCCTCAACAAAATAAAAAGCCTTTTGTTAACGTTACAATTTCACTTTTTGAAGCACCAAGTCAATTCTCAATCCCCTAAATGAACTAAGGATGTTGAGCTCTTTAATTCTCTCATTAGAAGTAAGTTTCACCAGTTACTGCATTGTGAGTTGATGCTATTTGAAACTTCTAGTAACTGCTTAATGGGATTTTGGCTATCTTAAAATAATCGGACTAACTAGAACTGGATCTAGAGCTAAAACTACATGTAATGTTTTTCCCCCAAGTTGTGTATTTTTATCCTACTGCTATGTTTTCAAAAAAAAAAAAAAAAGAAGAAAATAATCGTGAACATTTAGGAAATTAGATTAGCCATGTTAAACTTTACAATGTACCTTAGGGGCATAAATAATTTTTTTTAACTGTCTGTCATGGCTGCTGTAGGTAGCAGCCTTATTTTTATTTTGACTTGTTTAGATTTGAGTAAGACTGTGTTTAACTATTTTTCACAGAACTTTTGTTTAGTATAATTGATTAACATTTCAAGGACACTTATTTAGCTACATGGTAAGATCAGTACAAGTCTACAATGAGATACGGTCTCCAAGAATCTTTATGAAGTAGGAAGAAACAAAACTTCCTTCTCTTAAAAGTAAGATTCTTTTGGCCTAAACTTCATATGTGATTCTTGATTGTGAATAACTCCTTTTACCATCCTTTTCCAATCTGTTTTACAGTCTGTCTCAAAACTTGAGGCTATTAATGTATCTTACATTTGGCACCTGAGCATATAAAATACCCAACAGCATTAGTCACTGGCTTATATTTTCTCATGTCTAAATTCAGGTGGTTTGATGAAAAAGAGAATTTTAATCCAATAAAAACTATATTAATGAAAATGATATATGACATCTTATCTTCCCATGCATTGAATATATATTTAACGTCTCTGAAAAAGCTTTGATTTTTTGCATATATACTTTTGTCCCAGTACAAAAGTTATAAGATAGCCTTCCATACCTTAATATTAGTCTATACCATGTGATAAGGAAAGAACAGGAGAAAACATTCAGACTGTTTCATTGGGAATGTGGCATGTGCATCCTCTAATAGCTAGCTGTTTAAAACAGCTATTCCTGTAATGTCTCTTTAAAATTCATGAAGTAATTTGGCATATATGTTGAGTTCAGCACATCCTTAAGATAAAACTTTCTCTCTGTTTCTCTGTTTTTTAGAACCTTGAAGCTTTTTCTTGTTTTGGGTTTGACATTAAAAACGATCTTTGGATTTATTGTTAAAACTGCCATCTCATAAAGGCAACATGCATGCTTAAGAGAGATTGCCTATCTTGTTTTGGTGTCACCAATATTTCTTTTTCTCAAAATTTAAAGCAAAACCCAAAAGCTGACTTAGTGACAAAAAAGAAAAATATATATCTAAAAGAACTGCACTTACCCAAAGTACAGAAGAATTAGACCCTAGGATAAAGGTCTGTTCTGAAGATTCTCAGCCTAAAATTTTGGTAGTATTTCTAAGTGCCAACAGAGTGAAATATTTGACAAAGACTCAGATTACTTACAGATTTTTCTCAATGCAAGGGCATTCTATTAAAAAAAAAAAAATCGTACTACTAAGCCACCATATAGGAACATTTGATTTTTGGATATGTTCAGAAGAAACAAGAAAGAGTTTATTAAAGGTGGAAGATTGTACTTAGTTCCAATCAGGTTGCTACAGGTAGTAGTTCTTTTTTGAGTGTCTAGTAAAGTTTCTGTGTCCTTAAGAAGGATCAGGAATAGCTGCTTCATGATGCAAGCACTAAGCAGATGCCAATCTAGTAACAGCCATTCATTCTTTGGCTCTTGTTTTTAGCATGGTGTTATCTTGCCTAGAACTACTCAATATATTGTATTTGTGGTTGAAAATAAGTGTATCATCTTGATACACATGTTTATACGTGTCACTGTTTTCTCCCAAATTACTTGTGAAATAAAAGATGAAATTTAAATTACATATTGAAACACATCCAAAGCAAGGAACGTTCCCCTAGACTTGGTATCTACTCTTTGCCAAGAATCATGTTACTCTCACACAATGCAAGGTCTTCCACAGTCCTTGTTCAAAGGCACCATTGTTCCAAGGCCATTCAGCTTCTAAAACAGTTGTTTTCTACGCTGTTCTGGTATAATGAAACTGATGCATCTTCAATGACTTCATATTTTCCAGTGCAAAAATATGCATTTAGAAAATGTTGAAAAAACTGTAGGTTGCACTAGTCTATAAACCAGCTGGTAGCAATATGGAGGGAACTGCAGAATGTGAACCTAAGAATTCTGAAATAAGAGTATATGCATGAGTGACGGAGATATGCAAATTTCAAGGAAACGTGCGTAACCTGCATGCAATCGTAAAACCTGTGAGGCTTATTATTTTATATTTGTCACAGACTGAAAGCATTCACATGGTCAGTTTTTGCATGAGAATAAATTAGAGACATCAAGTAGTGGGCTGTCAGTATTACCACACTTGCGAAGTCCATTCCAGTTCAGCTGTATAATGGATAACAGTCAAATGACTAGTGTAAGAGCTGTGTTTCAGAGGTGTTTTCAGTCCAAACTACAGATTTAATTTCTGTACAAAACTTGAAAAGACAGTCAAATCCTGATTTCAGAATAGGATTTTCTGACGAACATTTTGATCTTCCCACTGAGTGGCACTATGGAGATAATAATGGAGAAGAACCAAAAATCAGCTTTGACATTAGTTGAAAGACCACAGTTGAAGTGGCATTCAATTGATGTTATGAGATTTTTAGAGACAATCTCTACGACCGCTACACAGCGTGTTCTGTGATAGTGTATATTCATAGTGCAAACTCTGTTGATGCTGTTTTCCAGAACTGTGGAGGACATCTGCAGGCATTGAAGACTTGGTGCCTGCTGAACTTGTTTTATTATATATCATGTATTGATAGCAAAAAGGAGCTAAGGCAGCCTGTTAGGGCAAGGGACGGCCTAAGTGATATGCAGAAGGTTAATGGAAAACAAATGGCTCTACTTCTTTTTGAACTTGCAGATCCTGTGTCAGCTTACATACATAGAATGAGAAAGATTTCTGTAAAGATCTTTTGTGATGCAAATTTATCTTGAGGCTGTACCATTTGTTCACTAGTACAGCATGCAGAGATTTCCAGCACAGGGAGCAGGTGGAAGGTCTGATAGTGACAGGCAGTACTTTGCTGGATTGATATAACAAGGAAGCCAACTGATCAAATGTATGGATTTTACAGGTAGCCATATAGTAGAAACATCTATGCCTGCTGTGTAGCTCTCTGAAGTTATAATTCTGTTTAGTAGAGAAGATTTTGAAAGCTGTTAGTGAGAGAAACACTGGAATTGTGTGTTGTGCTTTCCAGAATACACTCCAGGCAGGGAATACAGAAACAGCAAAGGGATGGATCATTCTAGTGAATTGATTTAAACTAGAGATCCTATGGAAAATTGCAATGCCTCTGTGAAAGTCAAGAAGTAGGTAGCTGAGAATTAAAGCTTATAAGGATCCTCCTACATCTGGGGCATTGATTTATCAAAAAATTTACAGGATCTCTTCATAAATTAAAGTGAATTGAGATGTGTTTTATTATTAATAATAACAAGATTGAAAATGGTTATTTTTCCTATTCTCATAAATACTAAACTTTTAGAAAGAATTCATGGTACAGCAGGCCATGGTGAAGCATAAGAAAACCTGGAGATAGCTAATGATCTATTTACTGATCCCACAGAGGGGGTCAGCAGAACTGCTACCTTAAGACTTCCCGAGAGCAGACTTTGGCCTGTTTAGGAGACTGGTTGACAAAGTCTCTGAAGGGCAAGGGAGTCCAGGAAGGCTGGATATTCTTCAAGAAGAAGGTCCTAAAGGTGCAGAAGCAGGCCATCCCCATGTGCTGAGGATGAGCTGGTTGCGAATAAGACTGGCCTGGCCAAACAGAAAACTTGACTAGAATTCAGGTAAAAAAAGGAGAGTCTGTGACTTTTGGAAGAAGCAGGCCACTCAGGAGAACTACAAGGAAGTTGTGAGGTTATGCAAGGAGAAAATTAGAAGGGCCAAAGCCCACCCAGAACTTGATCTGGATACTGCGAGAAAAGACAATTTAAAATGTTTCTATAAATACATTAGCAACAAAAGGAGGACTAAGGAAAGTCTCTGCTCTTTATTGGATGTAGGGGGAAACATAGTGACAAAGGCTGAGGAAAAGGCTGAGGTACTAAATGCCTGCTTTACCTTAGTCTTTAATTGTAACACTAGTTTTTCTCTGAGTGCCCAGCACTCTCAGCTGGAAGACAGGGATGGGGAGCAGAAAGAAAGCCCCATAATCCAAGAGGAAAGGGTCAATGACCTGCTAAACCACTTAGACACACACAAGTCTATGGGCCTGGTTGGGGTCGACCCAAGGGTACTGAAGGACCTGGTGGAAGTGCTCACCAAGTCACTTCCAATCATTTATTAGCAGTCCTGGCTAACCAAGGAGGTTCCAGTTGACTAGAGGTTAGCAAATGTGACACCCATCTTACAAGAAGGGCCAGAAGGAGGATCTGGGGAACTACAGGCCTGTGAATCTATTCTCAATGCTGGGGAAGATGATGGAGCAGATCATCTTGAGTACTATCATATGGCACATATGGGACAACCAGGCAATCAGGTCCAGTCAGCATGGGTTTATGAAGGGCAGGTCCTGCTTGACTAACCTGATCTCCTTCTATGACAAGGTGGCCCATTAAGTGGAGGAAAGAATGGCTCCTGGAGAAACTGGCTGCTCATGGCTTGGACAGGTGTACAGTGAGGTGATTATACCTCTCTACTCAGCATTGCTGAGGCCACACCTTGAATACTGGGTTCAGTTTTGGGCCCTTCACTGCAAGAAGGATGTTGAGGTTCTGGAGCATGTCCAAAGGAGGGCAACACAGCTGGTGAAGGGTCTAGAGAACAAGTCTTAGGAGGAGAGGCTGAGGGAACTGGAGTTATTTGGCTTAGAGAAAAGGATGCTGATGGAAGACCTTATTGCTCTCTACAAGTACCTGAAAGGAGGTTGTAGCGAGGTGGGGGTCAGTCTCTTCTCCCAAGTAAAAAGCAATAGGACAAGAGGAAGTGGCCTCAAGTTGCACCAGGGGAGGTTTAGGTTGGGTATTAGGAAAAATATGTTCACTGGCAGGGTTGTAAAGCACTGGAACAGGCTGCCCAGGGAAGTGGTTGAGTCACCATCCCTGGAGGTATTTTAAAGGCTTGTAGACATAGTGCTTAGGGTGGACTTGGCACTGCCAGGTTAACTGTTGGACTCAATGATCTTAAAGGTCTTTTCCAACCTAACCAATTCTATGACTCTATGATCTTTTGTAGGGTCAAAAAATTGTAACACTCCCCTAATTGTGAGGAGGACCCAGAAAGGAGAAACAGGCACTTGATTAGACTCTACAATTTGAATTAAGAAAACACTTTGTTTTAAAACAGGAGTACTCAATTTGAAGAAAATCAGAACAATGAAACTAAAGCAAAATGGAAATGATGAATTTCACACTGTGCTGAGATAAAATTGCTATTTTTTTCAAGAACAATCATATGGATGTTATTACAAAGACATTACTGTTTCCTACTGAACTCTGCTATATATGTAAATCTAAGTGTCAGTCTTTGCAGTAGATATTTCTCTTCCACTCTCAGCATATAAAATACTGATAATATAAATTTTTTTCCTGTACTGTACTAAAACCAGAAAACCATTCAAATACATTCCCCTTTTAGTGAAACTGAGCTTAAGGCTGGACAGGACAGACCCTGCTTGTGATCACCAGGTACGGGGCAATATTCTGTTCCTCTTCACCTTCAAATATCTATACTTGGGGAAAAATGTGCAGAGAAAGGCAGCCAAAAGCTGAACTCAACAGAGCAGCAGAAGCAGCTTGAGGAAGTATCAGCAGATGATATCAGAATATTTTAGCTTTGAAAGGTAGCCAGTATTTCAGGCCTTGCAGCTGATTTCATGCAGGGAGAAACTGTCAAGATACTAATGTATCTGGATGACTGGGAAAAAGAATGCTGTGCCATCCAAGATGTACATGGGGATTGTTACAAGAGTGCACTAGGAACAAACAGCAAGTGTTATGGAGCAGCTTACTTGTTACAGAGTCAGATTCTCAAGGTATAATTGGATCTAAAAGAAGGTAATTTAGATCAAGCATAGTACTGTTAACTGAGTCATGCTTCTATTATTTTATCTGGCTTTGATATGTGTCAAGGGTTAGGGCTGGGCCCTAGATGAATGACAGACACTCTGTATTAACCCCTCTCCCTTCCCCAAAAGGAAGAGAAAGTGAATAAGAGAGAGATTTATTAACTGGAAAAGAAAACTAAAATTGCTTTAATGAAATAATAACAACAAAATGAAATAGATACAAATATATAAAACTAATATCAAACCCAACCCCCTCCACCCCAATGCTAGTTACATCGCTGTCACCACTGATGCTGTGGAGGAGGAACTGGGGAAATCTCAGACTGAACTCAGTGGCAGATAAGAACCAGGTTAAGGAGGTGGATTCTGGAACTAGATTCAGGAATGCACGCATTACAATCAAAGGCAGACCAGTCTGAGTCATCCTCAGATGCTGGCCATTGAAGAAGAGGGCTTGACCATTGTAATCCCTCAGCTTTACATTGTATATGATGTTTGTGAGATGGAATACCTTGCTGGTCAGTTGTCCAGCTGGTCAGCTGTCCTGGCTGATTCTCCCCACAGGTGCAACCTCTTACTTTTCCATATCCCAATGTGGTACACAAGATTTAGCAGTGACCTTGGTCTCCATACGGTCAAGGATAAGCAAAAGCTTTTCTGCTACCAGCTCTTGGCAGTAATTGTGAACATCAAGTGTTAACACTTCTGGAAGCAGACACTGTCTGCAAGAATACACCCTTAACTTTGGAAAGTGCAGTGACTTAGAAGAGACCTAGCTGAAAAGTAAAATCACTGAACAGAGTTAGTTCTGTTCTAGCTCAAACCAGGACAATATGACATGTACTGCACACCATCCATCTGTTTGCACACGTGCAGTTAAATGTAGGTGTAAACAATTTATTTCATATGCTAGAAATCCAAGAAAAAAACACTCCAAGGTTTTAGCCACTGTTTCTCAGCCAAATGACTTCTGGTTATGGGTTGCTATTATGAAATAATAGAAAATAGGTTTTAAAAGGGTCTAGATAAGCTAATGCTATATCAAATAGGAGGTAAGTATATTTGAGTATTATTTTCAAACCTTAATTTAACGTATTCATTAAAACTTTTAATGGCTATGTTTCCATAGCTTCTCTGAAAAGTTTATTCCAGGGCTTCATCACTCTTACTGCTAAAAAGCTTTTTTCTTGTGCAGCCAAAGCTTCCCTTGCTACAGATAAAGACTGTAAGTTCTTGTACTAGCCCCAGTGGAACTGCAAAAGGTATCTTTCCTCTTTGCAGTTCCCTTTTTATGTTTAAAGTGTATCATAACAGCTTCCCTAGATTAAATTAATTCTCAGTTATGCCCTTCAAATGAATGATTAATTGTGCTTAATACCATTTCCACATTCCATTCACTTTTCCATATTTTCCTGATGCTAATTTCTATCCCTTCTCCTGTAAGCAAAATTATACAACCAGAGAATAAGACTACAAATTCTTGGTGCCAAAGACTACCTGATACCTTGCATTTGTACAGCTTTTGGCTCATTCGTGATTAGTCCAGCAATACAAAAAAACCCCCACCTTTTACTTGAAATTCATAGCAACCCTGAACATTTCTGACAAATAGATACAGACATTTTATATTGCAGCTGATTTGAAATACACCTTCAACTACGAATTACAAGTTTTCTGCAAAACCTTGCACATCAGAAAAGAGTAATCCAATGTAAAAAAAAAAAAAAACAATAACAAAGACAATTTTTTTTTAAAAAAAGCTTTACAGTGGGAGAATCTGGGTCTGAAAAGTGACTGTCTTTTACCTTCATTTTGTCTGTGTAATTATTGTTTAATTACTAGTTAATTACTACCAGAGAAGGAAAATAAGTTCTTAAGGAAGTCGACAATCTAAGTGAGTTTTACCTTTTTTAGAGAAATTTCATTGGACAGTTAGAGCTTTTTTTTCCAGTTAGTGTTATTTTTGAGTGGTAATTTATGAATGTGTATGAAGTAAATGTAACTGTTTGTTATAATTTTCTTTAAACTATTTTTTTCAGCTTTAGATGTTTTTTAATCTATATTAGTATTTTCTTTGAGTTAGCACAAGTTTGTACGATGGTGGAAGGAAAGACAAACATATTAGAAAGCTTTCACTTACAGTCCCAGCAAGCAACGTTGCCTGACAAATCTGAAACTCTCTTACATCTTAGAGGACACAGAGCTACTAACACTCTGTAGAGCCCCAGTGTATTTTGAGATATAACTTCAAATAAGAATTAGTTGCTCCATAGCATACAAAAACATAATAACTCACAGTAAGAAGTTTTTCATAATATATTGATAGAATTCACAGAAATTTAGATTTCTTCCCTTAAAATTATACTTGAAGAATTTGCATATTAAAAAACCTTTTGTTAGCTTGCCAGTTTATAATCAGTCATTCATTCAAAAGCATCTTCAGTATTAGAGAAAAATTGTAAAAGCATTCAGTTCTCTGGAGAATTTTAACAATGTTTTGTGTAGATTTAAGGTGTCACTATTTCAAGGTGTATGTGCAGTTTGTTTAAAAAAAAAAAAGTGCTTCTGTCTTGTCTTCTTCAAACCAAACACAACACCCAAATGAACCATCTTTGCTCCAAAATGTTCTGTAATACTTAAATAATGTTATTAAATGGACTCATGAATAGTTAAAAGGAGTCATCAGAGATTCAGACTTAATTATGGAGTTTACTTTTGGAAATATTTTGATTCTGCCAGGGGTAAAAATTTGTATATAGCTGTTTCGGTTAATAAATAGTTTGAGTAGTGCTTCCAGAACTCATTATATGCACAAAACTTGATTCTCTATAACTTTGTACAGTTTTCTGCACCTGTGAAAAATAGGTATTTTAAAAATATACACGTGCAGAGAGTATTTGAAAGACTACCTGCTTTATGTGCAGTTGTTAAAAATGGTGTTTAAAACTACCATGAAAAAAGCAAGCTTTCAGATTTCATTTTCTTGAGCAATTTGGAGCATGCCTGAGGTTGGAAGAGCAGTTTTCAAAGACTCATCCTGGCAAACAAAACTCTGGAAAATAAAAATAATTTTAAATCATTCATTGTTATATGAAGTATAGGACACTATTCTTACTGTAATGAGCTGCTGTGCCAAAAAGCTGCTGCTTCTACAATAGTAACAGCAGTAAAGCAATTCTTTTGTGACATAATCTCTCTTATAAATGAATGTAAGCAGAATAAAATGGAGAAAAATTTCTTTTTGAATTATGGAGTGTTAGGAACGTAGAGAAAGCATAGTATATTGAAGTGCCCCATGGCTCCAGAAAATAAAGCCGATAATACCCATGGCTATTTTCACTTTCAAAAGTAACAAATTCAAGAGCCTTTTAACATCTTTAAGGTGTATTTAAGGTGCATTATTTCTAAAAGTTCACACTAGGAATACATGAATTTTGCCAGCCTTTTAATATTTCCAGTTCTCTTAGACAAAGAAGAAAAAAGATAACAATACTTATTTAGTTGTGATTCTGCCTTAATGAAAATATGCTGATTAGTAGCTTTTTAAAGTCATAAGACATCACAATTCATTTTGAACATAAGCAGTACTCCTCTAAAACTGCTTAATAATTAAAGTTCATTGAGTTCTTTAAATCTCATTGTAGTAAACACTGAAACAGTATGTAGAAAAAAATATAATTCTATCTTTTTTGCAATATTTTTGTATTATTATATAGCTGATTAAAAAAGGAAAAAAGAAAATTTCATTATGGCAAATTTTTTCAATATATTAATTTTAAAAGATCAAATATACGATGAGTATTTTTTGAGCTAAGAAAACATTATAATACTTACAATATCAATATAATAATTTATATAAAAATACCCAAAACATTAAAATCACATATGATTTATTTGACAAGTTTTCATGATAAGTTTTGACTAGGTATATAAACATGGTGCGGAAAGATCTATTCCATCAAATACATAGAGGTATAACTGAAATCAAAATCTGACAACCTTAAGCAAATAATTTTCATGAGGTGTAAATAACTTAAAATGTGTTACAAATCTTAGAACACAACTATAATCTTACTGAATGATAAAATTTTACACTGCTCCTGTTCTAATTAAGTAATCTAACATACCTAATATGAAGTCTACTATTTATGTGAATTTGATTTGAATACAAAACAGCAAGTGTTGTATAACCCTGACGTTTCAAGATGTATCACAGTGGGGATCTGCTACAGGCCACCTGACCAAGAGGAACAAGTGGATGAGGCCCTCTATAAATGAATAGGAGCAGCTTCAGGTTCACAAGCCCTGGTCCTCATGGGGGGTTTTAATCACCCAGATATCTGTTGGAAAGATAGTACAGCAGAGCATCAACAATCCAGGAGGATCCTGGAATTCATCGATGACAATTTCCTTCTCCAGGTGGTAAAGGAACCAACAAAAAGAGGTGGTATGCTGTACCTTGTCCTCACCAACAAGGAGGGGCTGGTGGGTAATACAAAGCTCAAGGGCAGCCTTGGCTGCAGTGACCACAAAATAGTGCAATTCAAGATCCTCAGGGCAATGAGGAGGGTGTGCAGCAAGCTCAACATCCTGGACTTCGGGAGAGCAGACACTGACCTCTTGGAAGATTTGCTTGGCAAAGTACCATGGGATGAAGCCCTGAAGGGGAGAAGGGCCCAAGAAAGCTGGTCAGTATTCAAGGACCACCTCCTCCAAGCCCAGGAACAATGCGTCCCAGCAAAGAGGAAGACAGGCAAGAATGACAGGTGGTCTGCATAGATGAACATGGAGCTCCTGACACACTTAGATGCAAAAAGAGAGAATCTGCAGAGAGTGGAAAAAAGGACAGCTACACTAAGAGGACTATAAAGAACTTGTCTTAGCAGCCAGGGATCAGGTTAGGAAAGCTAAAGCCCAGATAGAGTTAAGTCTGGCCAGGGACATCAAGGGTGACAAGAAATTCTTCTACAGGTATGTCAGTGATAAAAAGAGGGCTCAAGAAGATGTGGGCCCTCTCTGGAAGGAAATGGGAGACCTGGTCCCAAGGGATAAAGGGAAGACTGAGGCACTCCATGACTTCTTTGCTTAAGTCTTCACTGGCAAAGGCTCTAGCCACACCTCCCAAGTTGCAGAAGGCAAAGGCAGGGGGTAGGAGAAGGAAGATCTGCCCAGTGTAAGTGAAGATCAGGTTTGAGACCCTCTAAAGAACCTGAAGGTGCACAAGTCCATGGGGCCTGACGAGATCCTGAGGGAGCTGGGAAACCAACTTGCTAAGCTGCTTTCCATTGTATTTGAGAAGTCATGGCAGTCTGGTGAAGTGCCCACTGACTGGAAAAGGGGAAACATCAGTCCCATTTTCAAAAAGGAAAAAAGAAAGATCCAGACGATTACAGGCCAGTCAGTCACACCTCTGTGCCTGGTAAGATCATGGAGCAGATTGTCCTGAAGGCTCTGCTAAGGGACATGGAAAAAGAGGAGGTGGTTGGTGGCAACCAACATGACTTCACCAAGGGTGAATTATGCCTGACAAATCTGGTGGCCTTTTATGATGGAGTCACAGCATCAGTAGATGAGGGAAGAGCAACTGATGTCATCTACCTGGATTTAAGCAAAGCCTTCAACACTGTCCCGCATGACATCCTGGTCTCTAAATTGGAGAGACATGGTTTTGCTGGATGGATCACTTGGCGGATAAGGGATTGGCTGGATGGTCATACTCAGAGAGTTGTGGTGAGTGGCTCAATGTCCAAGTGGAGGCCAAGTTCGAGCAGTGTTCCTCAGGGATCAGAACTGAGACTGGTCCTGTTTAACATCTCTGTTGGTGACATGGACAAGTGGGATCAAGTGCACCCTCAGCAGGTTTGTGGATGACACCAAGCTGTGTGGTGTGTCTGATATGCTGAATGCCATCCAGGGGGACCTTGACAGGCCTGAGAGGTGGGCTCATATCAACCTCATGAAGTTCAACAAGGCCAAGTGCAAGGTCCTGCACCTGGGTCAGGGCAATCCCAAGCACAAATACAGGCTGGGCAATGAGTTGATTGAGAGCAGTCCTGAGGAGAAAGACTTAGGGCTTCTGGTTGGTGAAAAGCCCAATGTGAGCCAGCAATGTGACAGTGCAGCCCAGAAAGCCAATCGCATCCTGGGCTGCATCAAAAGAAGTGTGGCCAGCGGATCGAAGGAGGCGATTCTGCCCCTCTACCCTGCTCTCCTGAGACCCCCACCTGGAGTACTGAGTCCAGCTCTGGATCCCCCAGCACAAGAAAGACATGGACCTGTTGCAGTGGGTCCAGAGGAGGGCTACAAAGATGATCAGAGGGCTGAAACACCTCTCCTATGAAGAAAGGCTGAGAGCTTGTTCAGCCTGGAGAAGAGAAGGCTCTGGGGAGACCTTATTAGAGCTTTCCAGTATCTGAAGGGGGCCTACAAGAAGGCTGGGGAGGGACTTTTTACAAAGGCCTGTAGTGATAGGACAAGGAGTAATGGCTTCAAACTGGAAGAGGGTAGGTTTAGATTGGAAATTAAGAGGAAATTCTTCACTATGGGAGTGGTGAGACACTGGAACATGTTGCCCAGAGGGGTTGTGGATTCTCCATTCCTGGAGGTGTTCAGGACCAGGTATGATGGGGCTTTGAGCAACCTGGTCTAGTGGGAAGTGTTCCTGCCATAGCAGGGGGGTTGGAACTGGATGATCTTTGAGGTTTCTTCCAGCCCAGGCCACAAAGATCTAAAAATCAGCATAGAAATGCCCAATCTACATGGAACTGGGGATTGTCTGTCTACCTGGACTGATATCCTGCAGAAAGAAGCACAAAGCTGTGCTGAGATGGTATTACTACCATGATGAGCACGTGGTGTGTCTTGGAGTGTAAAGCCAGCATGAAAGCTTAGCCACAAGAGTTCTTCAGCTGAGACAATTTCAGACTGTGAGTAATAGTCATGTTCTGCAGGAAGTCCTGAGCTTCTGTATAGAAAGATAGTACTCATCAAGGCCTCAAACATCAAAAAATCTTGTCTACAATAACAGGAAAAACACTTTCCAAAAGAACATCACCTTCCATGTACAATAGAGACATATCTACAATTATTATAACAATGTCTAAAAGTATCACGGTACAAGTCATAGTCCCTTATGTACCAAAGAGATGACATTTACCTGATGAATGCATTTTGGCCTCTCTCTTCAACACACAAAGGTAGACTTACAGAAGCGTAAGAATAGTTGTGAATATTCATAAAGGGATATGTCTAACCCCATGACTGTCTCCATCCATTAAATCTGAAGCAGATTTTTAGACTTCTTGCGTCCACATCTGCCAGTGCCTTTTGGCAAAGAATTTCACACCTCTACTACTTGTATAAAAAACCAATTCCTTTTATTAGTGTGAAGCCTTACATGTTAACCTGGCTTGTTGGCCCTTGTTTTTGCATTATCTAGTCAAATTGGTTATGAAAGGTCTTTTTGAAGATCTTCAGAGTGCACTCTGTGTATAAAGCGTCTTACTGAAATTTATCTGAGCTTATTTTTTTGTGGACATTTTCCTTAAAGTCATTGATCATCTGAACTTTCTCTTATTAGGTCTTGCTTACCCAAACATATACAAATGGTTTAAATATTTAATGTTCCATTTATTTTCATCTCTTCTCTCCAATTAATTGGACACAGACAACCTACTGGTTATATTTTATACTTCAAATGCCTTGAGCAAGGAAAATGCATAGAAGAATTAGCTTTCTAGGACAACCTTTTCAATGGCAGAATGGCAGCAGGTCTTGAATGTGTCAAATCACCCTTTTTTCAGATAAAGCTGTAGATTATTTTTTTTGAAGTAATCTAATGAGCTTTTTAAAACATTGCATGCTAATTGTGGTGAACCCGACCACGACACTAATTTTTTTGGAACCACCTTTTCATAACAAATTGGAATGCAATATATGTCTATAATATTTATATATAAACACACATAAATTTCTCTGACTGAAATGATAGTTTTCTAATACACTCAAAAGATATACAGACTGTCCTTCTAATGTCTCATTGTTACTTTTACTTTGTTACCCTCCTGATTGTTACCAACAGTTGAAATTTTACTTATTGGTTCGTCTTGGGCAACTGGTTCTTGGTGGCCCTGCTTGAGCAAGGGAGTTGGTCAAGAGGTCCCTTACAACCTCAACCATTCTGTGATTTTGTGATTTTACAATTCTTAAAACTATATTTCTGCTAAATTGTCATGATCTTTTCTGCAAGGGAATTATGCTTGGGGTAAAACGTTTTTCCTTACACAGGAAATACCTTAGAAACGAAGAGCTTCAGAGAAATCAAGATAGGTTTAAATTGAGGTTTACAAATTGAAAATTTTACTTTAACTGTCATGACCCATTCAATTAATGCCAAGCATGTATTCTTTTCATGGATGAGTTTAATTTAGCTATAGCAAGAAGTTAAAGAATACTACTGGTGCTTTCTAGTAGGCTGATATGATTGTCTTGGACTTCCACTGTTCAGCTCTGCCCTCCTCACTGAATGGGCACCTCATCTCCAAAAGAGTATTGAAATTATGATTAATGGAAAAGGTGAAGTGAGTTAATTCAGTTACTTTAACTTAATCCTTAAGTGAAGACAGCAGAAAGCTATGCAAATTTTAAAAAGAAATCACTTAAAAGGTGGAAAGTGCTATTCATATCTGGCATTGTTAATGTAAACCCATTCCTCTTTTTATGCTATTAAATGTCAAATCATCTTCAAAATCAGGAAAACCTTTTTAATGAAAAAGCAATCAGGAAGTAGAAAATAAGTATCTCAGAAAAGGTATTTAAGTGGGATTTAAATGGTTATTAAAAGTGCAATTTAGAGTATTCCTTTTTTGTCACAGAAAGAGTTGAACTGGTTCACTCAAACCACAGTGTTAGTGGTCTCTCTTTCTCTTTCGGAGGTTGAACAATTCCATTTTCAAAGACTGTACTTGCTTCTTTCTTTTTAAAAATAGAAGAAAACGCTATGCAGACTACATGCAGAAACTTACACACACAAGTATAAGAGAGGCAGAAGTTTGTTTATGTCTCAAACTATGCCATTTAACCTCCTGGATCCCTGTGTCGCACAAATACCTACATTTGGTTGTTAAAGTTCTCCAGGCATAGAAGCTCATGCTACTTAATGTTGCTGTCTAAAATCGTAGGGATCTAGCTTGAGCAAGTGGTATATGCTTCTGTTGTATTTTATGGAAAGGAAACGGCATCTCCAGAGGATGATTTGTTGTGTGCATCTTAGAAGGGGTTGAGTTGTCCCCTCGAGGTAGCTATTTCTCTTGAGAAAACATACATTTTAGATGACTGATCTTAAGTATTGTGAATCCTCTATCTAATGTTCATCCCAAGAGACACAGAATGCTTTTTTCTTGATGGGAAAAAACTCCAGGAATGGAAACTGCAGGACCTTTTTCATTGCTTGACTGTCCTAATACTTAAAAAGTTTTTCATATATCAAGTCAGAACCTTTCTTTCAATTTATGTCCACTGTATTCTAAATAAAGCTGATGGGTATAATTTTTCCCCATTCCTGAGAATCATCCTTCAAGTATGTCTAAAAAATACCTTCAGGAGTGAACTCCCACAAGGCATTTGAGTGATGATTGCCACTTTTACCCTGAAGTAGGGTCACAGTACTAAGAGAAGAGTATAGCTCTTTTCTTTGTCTGCTGTATGATATCTCAATGGTTTTACCACTCATCTGTGAATGTAAGCAATGTGGGTTTTGAATCTTCTAAGAACTGCTCACATTTTACATGTCACAGATATTAATAAATCCTGAAATTCATGCTGGCATGGTGACCACAGCTCCAGACAATATCTCAAATACTCATTACAAGAGTTGTGCCATTCATTTCCCATTAAATATGGAATAGTTTTAAGAGCCTAAGAAAACAGAACGTAAGGTGGTACTTGATGGAAATTTCAATACCTAAGTCTGGAAGGTAATCCTAAGAAAACCATACCTATGAGGTTTACCCTTCTAGAAGCCCTTGGGGATATCAGCCTTATTATCTGCACTAATGTCTCAGTACAATGTGTTCTTTTCTTAAAAGAAAACACCACACCGCTATCAAATCCATTTCATCCCATGCTGCTACAATTGTATTTCAATCATCTTTTATCATTTGAGCACTTGTTTTCCATGTTTAGACATTGTCTGCAGTTGCAATACACGTAGCACAAAAAGTACTTTCTGCAGTATCTTCTCAATTTCAGCAGTGAAGAAAAGCATGCTGCACTCTGAGGATGCAAAGCAGCAAAAGTCCAATATAGAAAAAAACACAATGAAATCAGGACTTTTAATGCAATATTTAAAAACGTGGTAACTTACTCTTCCTGCCACTTCACTTTATAGAAATATTTGCAGATCAGTGTATAGTGTAGTAATCAAAATTTATTGCATACTTTGACAAAAAGCATAACTGATAATCTATTGTATTAATGTATTTATTTGTATAGTCTGAGGTACAAATTACTGCTATTTAAAAAATGTTTGAATTATTTTTTTGTTTCTGTTTATATCTAGGATAAATGGCTACATTATAAGATTTAACCACTGCAAGCTCTAGGAAAAAAAAAAAGTAATATGAATGGGGAAAGAATTGCTGGTTTTTGTCATTTGTATTGTTACTGACATGCATCATGATGTTGTCACAGAACCATAGAATCATAGAATGTATTGGGTTGGAAGGGACCTCTAAAGGTCATCTAGTCCAAACCCTGTCATTAGCACTCTCATACACAAAGTTAGTCACTAGTTATTTTGCTATTGCTTTTTGTACAATAGTTTTGAATAGTCCAGGCTTGCTTCCACATCTAATTTTATTTTCAAGTGATCAAGTTGTTCCCAAGGGACAGAACTAATTAGTTTCCTGTGAACACATCCTATATTTTCACTCTTTTCTACTACCATTACAATAAAAATTCTACCCCATGTGTTCCTTGATTTAATACTGCACTAGTTTCTTTGAATGTCTCTTCCTACTTCACTCGTGATCTCTCCTATGGTGCCCTAACTACTTAGTAGGGATAGGCTGGGAGTTTATCTGCCATTCAGCTGGCTAAACAGGGTAAGTAGATATTAAACCTGTGATGCATCTGTTACCTCTCACAAAACTTTTTCCCTTTGAGAGATCTTTCTCTCTCTTTCTAATTCAGATGAAATTGCCCTGTAGATTCAAAAAGGATGTAACTGTGATCTGACAACCTTCATCTCCTTGGGTACATGAAACTGAACTGAAAACATGTCTACTACTGAAGAGTGAATCAAATAAAAGCAGATGTGAATATTGCATTTAAAGCTTGTAGTCCTCAGATATGTGTCGATACTGTACTGTATGTTTTATATAAGAAATAGGTTTCAAAAATGTTTAAGATTTTGCCATATACAGGGGCAAACATAGGAAACTCATACATATAATTAGGACAGGTTGTTCTTTACTTTGACCCTATGGAAACTTCAATTCAAAATACTGCAAATCCTGATAATACCCTTTTAAAAAGAACATCCGAAACATCAAAAATAATTGCACTTTTGTAAACAGTATTTGGATTATCACAGAAACTGCACTTATTTCAATCTGCTTGTATGATTCCTGTGTAGCTTTGTATTATTGTGATGTATGATTTGGCAGCTATATGTCATTTCTGTAAGGTAAATGAATTTTTTTTTTCCTTTAGTGAAAAAAGCAATTGAACTGAAATCAAGAGGAGTCAAGATGTTGCCCAGCAAAGACAGTAACCACAAAAATTCTGTCTGTAAGTTGTTTATACTATTATTTTTAGTGACTGTATATATTTTTGGAAGTTCTATTAAATATACAGCTCAAAGAGAAAGGAGTTGGGAAGCTATGATCATAAAATGGTTATTATGCTTTCAATTGTCACTGAATTAGAACTCCACTGGTAATATTGAGAGGGTAGAAAGCAGAATGTGGTGTTGTAATGTCTGAAAAATATGGATATTTAGAAAAAGAGTATATATCAGGATATTTTTAAATATCGGTATATTTAAAGATGCAAGGCAAGTTAGCAAATCCAGGCAGAACAATGCTATAGAGACTTTATCAAATCAGTACTGGGGGGAGTGAAGGTATCTTAGCGTTTTCTAGATCTAAGTTTATATTTTCTGGGGTTTTTTTCTTCCGCTCAGTTAATATCACAACTCTAATTCCTCCCCCTCCTTGCCACACTGTGTCTTGGTGACTGCCTGTTTCCAGTCCTGTGATATAGCACATTAGGGGTTAAGAACTGCTGTAATTCCCAACTTCTCAAGAAGATGGAGATCACAGCATCATGTTCCCCTCATTGCATTGTTAGTGCACTCTGAAATGGCATCTGTTTAGTCCCTCTAGACCTTTTTACTTATATATATTGTAAGGGTAAAATCGAGGTGCTATCTATGGGACTATAAGGCTGGTTTGGTTTTTCTTTCTGAGTATCAGATTCCCTGAACAACTGGCAATCTAAGTAGTATCCTGAGAAATCTTTCTCCATTAATCAGGCCAGTCTTAAGAAAAGTAAGAATATAATTTTATAGTTTGGAAAGCAGAGAGTCCCTTAGCCCTAATAAAGCCAGAGGGTAAGACAGTGTTCACCCATAACTCATTAAAAGTGCTTGTATAATGACTAAGATGTATTTCAATAAATTAATTCTTTATGTAAAATCACTGAACTCAATGGAGTGAAACCTAGGCTATGTTTGCCTCGTGTGCTATTCTGCAAGTACAGAGAGAATGAGTGTCTTGAAGGCTAATGTCTAGGGGATATGATTTGGTCTCTCTGTTTCTGCAGTGCATTGTTTAATGCAAAGTGAGTATTTTGGTATGGAACATCGGAACAAAAGAGGCATGACAATTTTCTGCTTTAAATTGCACACTGGTGGTGTGGCACTCAGAAATTTTTATGCAAGGTGTAGCAGAAAAAGTTGATCCATCTCTTTTGGTGTTTGTATCTGAATGGGTGATTATTTCATTATTTATAAGTTACTTCTGGGAGCTGTGTGATCTCCGCTTACACTCTTAGAGCATATGCTGTCAAACACCACATTTAATTACAGAAAGTTGAAGACAGACAGGCTGTGGAAGAAATTATTATAAGACAGTCTGCTGTTTACTTCAAATGCAATGTCTTTTTCTTTGTGTTTCGACTTGTGAAGCTTTATTATAATGTCTGACTTTTCAACATAAATCTAAGAAGTGCATTATTATTAATGCATTACTTCAACATATATGAAGCTTACAAAAAGATTATAATACAAACAGTTGGCTTCAAATATATTCTGCTGCTCTTTCTGATGTAAGCCTTTAGCATTTAACTGTTTGGAGTTTTTTGCTAGTAGTTATGTAGATTAGGAAAAAGTAATTGAGAATTCAACTTTAAAGAACCGATAAGAATGGGTATTACCATTTAATGCCAATTAACAAATCTCTAAAAAGTAAATTAAAGACTAACACATCTCCCCATTTTTATGTGTTAGATCTTGTTAATATTCTCTCTCTCTAAAACAGAAAGTTTTCTTTTGCATTTTTGTTTCTTGGGTACTAGGTGGAATGCAAATACACGCATGGCAAGTGCTGTGAGAGCATGCCCTCCGAACCCCTAGGTCTGCAGGTTTCCCACCACATATTCTCCCAAGCACAAACTGAGAGCAGCTGCAGAAAGCATTTCACAGTGGCACAACTCTGTTAGGATTTATGCAGAAAACATTACCAAGGTACTCATAATTCCCTTTAGAATGCAGAACGGTATTTCAATCAGGTACAGTCATCTATCTCTCCTCTCCTGGATCTGCCTGGATTCCTGGATGCTTTCTTTCAACAGCTCTGCCATCCTTTACAAAAAATCAAGTAGAAAAGCATAGCTTTGGGATATAGGTGGTAGATTTACTGTGGGGGAAAAAAATCATTATATATTGTGTCTCTCCTCAGGGAAAGAACTTTTTTTTGCTTTTTTTCTTCTTCTTCAGTACCCATGAAAGAAACATATTAAGTTAGTTAGCTGCCAGAACACTTCTACCAGCTAGTACTCTTTAGCAGTGGGCCACATGCGGTTGAATAATGATCATCCCCCAGGGCTCAGTTCTGAGGCTGGTCTTGTTTAATATCTTTATTGATGACCTGGATGAGGGCATTGAGTGCTCCCTCAGTAAATTTGCAGATGACACAAAATTAAGCAGGAGTGTGGACCTGCTGGAGGGTAGGAAGGCTCTGCAAAGGGATCTGGACAGGCTGGAGTGATGGGCTGAGGCCAATTGTATGAGGTTTAACAAAGCCAAATGCTTGGTCCTGCACTTCGGACATAACAACCCGTGGCAACGCTACAGGCTTGGGGAAGTGTGGCTGGAAAGCTGCCTGGTGGAAAAGGATCTGGGGGTGCTGGTGGACAGCCGGCTGAACATGAGCCAACAGTGTGCCCAGGTGGCCAAGAAGGCCAACAGCATCCTGGCCTGTATCGGAAATGGTGTGACCAGCAGGAGTAGGGAGGTGATTGTGCTCCTGTACTCAGCCGTTGTGAGACCACACATTGACTACTGTGTCCAGTTTTGGGCATCACAAGATAAGAAGGATATTGAGGTGCTGGAGCAGGTGCAGAGAAGGGCAACAAAGCTGGTGAGGGGTCTGGAAAATATGTCTTATGAGGGGCGCCTGAGGGAACTGGGATTGCTTAGCTTGGAGAAGAGGAGGCTGAGAGGAGACCACATTGCTCTCTACAACTACCTAAAAGGAGATTGTAGTGAGGCTGGTGTTGGTCTCTTCTCCCAAGTAACTAATGACAGGATGACAAATAATGGCCTCAAGTTGTGCCAGGGGAGGTTTAGACTGGATATCAGGAAGGAGTTCTTCACTGAAAGACTGGTTAGCCATTGGAACGGGCTGCCCAGGGAGGTGGTAAAGTCAATATCCCTGGAGGTGTTCAAAATGTGGGTAGATGTGGCGCTTCAGGAGATGGTCTAGGGGTTAGGGAGATGTTTGAAGAAGGTTGGACTGGATGATCCTAGAGGTGTTTTCCAACCTAAATGATTCTATAATTCTATTATATTCTATATTCTATTATATTCCATATATATTCTATGGTTAATTTATGCAAGGAAATGGGAAAAGGATGGGAAAGATAATTGAGCTAAAATATGGTCCTGGTTCATAAAAATGTTGCAGTTGGCAAAGTTTTGGAACAGTATACTGGGAGAAAGTAAATTGACAGGCAGTTTTGATGGTTACTTTTTCACAGTTGGTCCTCTTTACTGCTCGAGCTGCCACAAATGCTGGCCAAATCCAATGCTAAAAGCGTATTTCCCCTGGGTTGTCTAAAGCTGATCTCTCAGAGGAACAACGAGAGAGTTTGTTTATGAATCTGCTTAGGGAAAGCAAATCCAGTTAATCTGGTTTGGTGTCCATCTCTTTAATTGCAGGCTCAGTCTACTCACTTAAGATTTTCTTACTTAGTAATTCTGATCCCAAAGGAAGTTACTCAATCCATCTTGCTATTGTCATTCCTCTAATTCTTACATGGAATAAGCCTGCAGACTCTATGTCCCTAATGGTTGTGGCCATTTTCTAAAACTACAATGACTGTACTTTGCATTGTAACTGATGAGATAATATTCCTGCCTAGAAACTCTGTCAGAGGGTGATTATTCCCTCTAAACATCCGGGCATTATCTCTACAGTAGAGAGATTATACAAGAAGCATCCTGTATATCCAAGAGAAGAACCATTATGAAGTGGGCCATGAGGAGGAACATCGTTAGGCAGCCACAGTCCTTATAAAAGGCTTGTTTTGTAAGCAAGTAGGAGACCCTTTTAGTTCCTCTTTCCAAGCCTGTTACATACCAGGTGGTCACTCCATGTGCAAAGGACAACGAGTGAGTACAGGTGTTGATCTCTTCAGACCAATTTACAGAATATTGGGAAGGCAGGACCATAAATGCAGACTTGCTACTCAGCACCTCTGTGAATGTTTGGCCCCTGTGTGGCCCCACAGCAGCACGAGGGCAGAACAAAGTTAGGAGAGCAGACAGCCCTAGCAGCCCCTAATGCCCCCAGCGCTGGTGCTGCAGTGTCCACTTCCAGGCCTCACCAGCAGAGGATAGAGCACAGGAATGAAGCAAGCTCGCGGTAAATGCCAAGAAAGTTCAGTGAGGAGAGAGCCATCAATATAAGGTGAAAACCGAAAAAGCATATATAAAGTTTATGTGGTGCATGCAGATCTGCCAGTGTAATAGCACTCGGAGGGGAAGGTAGCAGCGAGAATGGAGTGTCTGGGAGAGCTGATTTCCTGAGCTGGCTCTTGTCAAAATGCAGTGTGGATAGTGGCTCTTAACACTTCATGATAATTACTGAATATTGAGTGACTTACCCTTACTTTGCAAACTCTTTATTGTATGAACTAACATGTTATACAAAGGGAAAAATATGTAGGTATTAACTGATTTAAAACCACTTAAACTTCACTAAAGGTACTTCAGGCTTCTGTAACATTATTTGAAAATGTATTTCAGAATACCAGAAAAACATGTTAAATGGTTTGAAGAGCATGATTTTACTGTGAGTAAGATTAATACATCCTATGAAAGCTTAACTACAGTTTGTCTAAGCAGTTCTCCACCCTGGAAATGATAAAAGAGCTATTTTAAGACAATTATTTTTGCCATGTACAGCCAAAGAAGAAATGAGTTTACAGACTAGATATTGATTGGTTGCAGCACATTAAGGTGAATTAATGGTGCATACTGTTGAAACTATAGTGACTAATAATACCAAAACAGGATTATATTGCTAATTCTATATAAGAAAGAAAGAATGACAGCAATCTTTATTTATTTTCTTATTGGGTAACTGACAAAAATGGGTTTGTATATTGCAACATAAAGTTAAAAATATGTTCATGGCAAAATTTTAGGATGTAATTTTGTTGCTTACCAATATATGCTTCGCATTTTAAATAAATTGACAATTTCATCTTCTTGACATTTGGCTACTGGTAAATTTACTTTAACAGAAGCAAAATAACGACTAGTAAGTTTCACTCTTCAGTTAAAGAATACTATTTCCTTAAGAAAGACAATACTAGACTCAATAGTTGCACTTACTAGCACAATTTTCTAACTAGTTTGTTCTTATTCCTTAGTAAAGAACAATTTATTTAGGAACATTTTTACTTTTAAAAGATCAGTACTTAGAAATCAACTGTAAACTCATGTGCAATCAAAACTGATATGACAACCACTGAAAGTCACCCCAAGTTACAGTCATGAAAGATAGAACTATTGTTAATTACTACCTTTTTGTAATTAAATGTATAGCTTGTCAGGATATAAATATCAACTTCTTTTCATTAGGTTTAATATTTTAATTATCTTCTATGTTGTTTCTTCAAAATTATTGTTCAATTAATTTTTAGGATATTTTCCTAAAAATATTTTAGGAAGAATGCAATGCAATGTAATTAATTCCATACTATTATTTTTTAAATGCACATGTGATGGAAAAATTTCCATTAAAATTTCTAAACTTTTTCTTGTGCTTTATTGTCTTGAATCTTCACAGATAAAAACCCATTTCTTACCTAATTTGAATTTTCACAGGCTGTCATGTGCTGCGTTGTGGTCAAATCATAATCAAGAAATACTGTTAAATATTAATTGCTCTGATAGCTCAAATTACAAATAAAAAATACACCAACACCAAAGCTAAAGTTACACTCTAATCTTACATATGTTTAAACTAATCAAATGATAACATCTAATGCTTTAATTATATAATTAATTAAAGAAACTTTGCATTGGTGATCAGCAGTAAAGATGATGTGAAATAAACCACCCAAGCAATTATAGGTGGTTGTGTATCAAATGATCCTATGCTTTGAATCTTGTGTGCTTGAGAACTCTCAGTATGCGGTCTGTTTTTCACTGTGAATATTTTAACTATTATATGAAATTATATTAAATACTTCTCTCTATATATAAACTAAATTTGAATACTACGATAAAATAGAGTCACCTTAGAACTTAAAAACAAAATTATCCAACTGGCAAGTAGTTTTTGTCTGCTGAAATCCCTCAGGCCTGTGTCCCTTCAAGAAAGCGCAAATTTAAAAGCACTGGAGAAATAAATATAAATCTCTTTGGTTGGCCTTGTTGTCAGCCAAATCAAATAAAGAAAATATGGAAATGTTCTCAGCTTTCAGGCTTGCTTTTTATTCTGGGGCACACAGTAGTGTTTGTAAGTTATTTGAACAAGACTCGAGGGGGTTGTTTGCCATGTTCTGGCATGCAGGTGATCAGTTTGCCATTGATTCTGGAAAAAAAGCAAAGGAACAAGAAAAGGAGGACAGCATATCAAGAGACATACTCTACTAATTGTTTGGGAGGGAAACATATCAGCATTACATTTTACAGTATTATCTGTTTTGTGTCCTTTAAAACGAGAAATGTCTAATAATGGATCTTAGTGTTTCCTTTTGCAAATACCACTATCTTTTAAAAACCTCTGTTTATGGGCTCTTCATAAAGCATAGCAACAGAAGGGTGAAAAGTGACAGAATTCATCCGTAGCTCTTTTCTGACCTTTGTTGAGCATCCATTCAGCATCTTCCGTGTTTGGTGACAGATATAACCCTTCTCTCATGAGGAAAACAGAGACCTTTGCCTAAAACTGCTTCACCAAGAAAAGGATTTGAAATACTTACATTTAAGTTTGGGATTCCTCATGGGGAGCCAAACCTGAGGACTGTTGTGTACTAAGATCAATGTAGAGGTGCCTCTTTCTCTTCAGTTTCTTTATGAATTCTCCCTGAAGATCTCAGTGTTCTCAGTGGAAGTTATTCTGTGCTTGTGTGTTGTATTACATTAATTTATGGGCACTGAATGGATTCTCATTTGTAAGTGCCCAATCAGAAACTTTCTAAATGCATACGCAGTATCATAAACTCTCCAGCCTTTTCAGTCATCAAAGCTATTTTTCATTCTTTCAAATCCCACAGCTTGAAAAGGAAAACATTTTTCAAGTGTGCATTTGTATTTAGATTGAGAGAAAGGGTTGTTTATATCTTACTGATGTATTAATTACAAAGTTAGGAAACACAGGCTAAGATTTTGTGGGCCTAACATGTCTGCAATTTTATTTCAAAAAGCCTTTTTATAGAAATACTGCACATATGTTAAATGTTCAGTTAAAAATAAAGAAAAAGAGGGAAGTAACACTTAAAAACACTGGCACTTATATAATAGGTTAAGGGATATCTGTAGTATTAAAAATATCCTTGTTACATATGCATATGTGTACATACATATATATACAATTGTGTATAAATACATAACACATAGTCTTCAATTACACCATATACTATATGTCTAATAAGAGATTAATGGCTCTATTTCTCATTTTACTGAGTATTATAGGATGCAATTGGGCAGTAGGAAAAAAATAACTGCAGCATTAACCTCTAAGAGTTTTATAAAGCTTTAATAACACAGGGGGGCTAATTACCCTGATATACTTTGTCCTATCATAGAATGTAATAATACAGAATTGCCCAGGTGTTAAAGAATTTCGGATCTTCAGACAAGATGAGTATCCTTATGCAACAAAATTCTACAGTACTATTTTACTAGATTGTATAAATTGCTTTATAAATCAGGTTAGTAAAATATACTTGGTGTTTCTAAGTATGCATTTGTCATGGCAGGAGTTTAAATATCTTTTAAAATACTATACAAAAATCTTGCTGTGAGAGAACTACTGCCTAAATATATTTCTGAAGAAAAGCATCATTTGTAGCTACAAGCAAAACAAGATGCTTCGTCAATTATTTAATATATCATTTGCACATATAATTTGCAAAATAACCAGAAGAAAGCATCTATTAAAATATGTAAAACAAGATGTAATCTGATTAAATTATGAATGGTTAAAAAGAATTGTTATCTGCTAGGAAGCTGAAACTGCCATTAAATCATTTTCATATACAATTATAGAACATTACTGATTATTCAGAATGAATGTTCATAATGTAGGAGAAATTGACACTGAATTCTGTTATTTTCAAAGTCAAAGACTTAAGAATAAGCAACTTGCTTTGCTAAAATAATCTGTATAAATTAACTATCCATGCAAAATTTAAATATAAACCTTGATACTTTTATATAGCTTCATTAGCTTAACTCCCATGCATAGCTCTCTTAAAACTATAGATGTGGGCAGTAAAAAGGTTAGCAAAATAAAGTCTCTGTAGATTCTAACAATGCAAGTTATGAAGGCATTCAGATCCTAAGGGTTGGGGAATTCAGACTTCTGGAGCATTAAAAACATTAGAACAATTTTAATTAAATAAAGAAGTATGACAGTGGTCTACGTAGTGAAGGTGTGCTGCAGAACATGGATACACTCACTGTCAAGTCCTTTGGAAGAGTCAGAGACTTCCCACCTCCTGCAAAGAGATGTCCACTTTTTACTGGGGTGAATATTGCACTTTTAATAAGTGTTGTTTGTTTTGTTTATTTATTTATTATTTTAAAATACTTAAAAAAAGAAAGACTAACTACATAGTTCATGCATGCTAAGTACATTCAGATCTTGGTTTTCTAAATCCAGGTTGTGGGAGAACACCTTCAGAGTCTGATAGAAGGTGTTGGGCAATTTTCGTTATTCAGATTTTTTTCTTTATGTTGTGAAACACTTTGGAAAATAATTTCAACTCTGTTGGCATAGCATCTCACTGTCAGTTGCTAGCCTGTCACACTGGAATGTATCTATTCCTGCAGGTCTTCTGAGCAGAATTGCAAAGTGCCAGTGTCAGATATGTTTGGAACAGGGGAATTTCGTTAGGTGACAGCTAATTTATCAATTTTAGAGTCTGAGTCCACTACTCTTTCTTCACTTGGAAAAATGGAAGTAAAAAATTTACACACTTGAACAATGTATCAATTTCTTCAAAAATGTGCATTGAAGAGCTTGAGGTATTTTTGGAATGGGACCAAAAAACCCAAGAAGAAACAACAACGGAAATAAAGACTAGTGGCTGATGTAGGGGGAGGAGATTATTTGACATGATGTGTCCTTTCACTTAAATTGATAGAACAGGTTGTTTGAAAAAAAGAAAACCAAACAAAACAACGGTTACTCAGAAAGAACAATCCAGAAAAATCCAAAAATACCTGGTTAATTTTTGTGCTATATGTCAGCATACTTGAAAAAGAAAGGACTCTAACTGTGGTGCTCTGGCTTTCTATATGCGCTTCTATCATTCAAGCACTCTGATCTCAGGTGACACAACCACTTTGTCACATAGCAAAGTACTGTAAGTTTTAATACACATGATGATGATCAAAAATGTTTAATTCTGACAAATTTTAATCTAACAGGAAATAATTATATCTCAAAGTCCATATTGTTCTGGTAATGCAACTATTTATTTGATTTTTATCGCTGCACTGTCACAATATTTTCTGCTTCAAGCTCCTAACATGAAAGAATTTTTCATGCATAAGCAGAAGAGATATGTGAAAAATGTATGCATATCTTCCCTAGTTTAATGCTTTTGAACTCAATAGTCAATGTTTCTGCTAGAGGAGCTATAAAGTCAGTGAATTATCAAATTAACAAGAGCAAAACAGTATGGTTTCTCTAAGCTGACATTTCATGTGGCACATACTATTTTATTCAGGTTGCTACTTTTTATTGCCCTATCAGCTTTTCCTTCATGTTTTTGAAGTCACATGGGACACCTGTTTTGTACTGCAAAGTCATGTTTCTTTTTCAATTCTACCAGGCCTTATTTTTAGAAATTTGAAAATTCACCTGCAGTATACAATAGCAGAGGCTAAAACAAATTCCTTTGTCGTAAATGACAAGCACATATATTAAGATTAAAAATATAACAAGAAGCAACATAACCTGTTTGGATAATACTCTAGTGTATCTATTGAATCTATTAAAAATTGAATCTACATTTTATAATATGGACTTTCAAAAACACTAAAGCACTTAAAATTTATTTTTTGTATTCTTTTCTTTGTTGTTTTCTCAGTTAAATTAGTCATAATAATGTATGGTCTAGTCCTGAAGCAGAAATGTTAATGTATAAGACACGCTTTCTCATGACAGAGGATGAGACTTATTGGACAGGCAAAGCTTGTATCCCATGTCACTGTTATAAAAACAGAACATGCCTTGAATTTCAGATAGGTGTGCTATAAAATCACTCTTCTGCTTTTCGGTGTTTCAGTTCTTATTCTTCCATTGCTCCTTGTCTTATTGTATGTATTGCATCTTAATTTTGTTCAGAGTAGCTCATATGGTGCTGTGTTTCAGATTTGTGATCAAAACAATGTTGATAACAGAATAGAGTTGTGACTACTGTTGAGCAGTGCTTAAAACGTTCAGACTTTTTCTCATTCTGCCCCCTACAGCGAGTAGGGTGGAGGTGGGCAAGAGTTTGGGAAGGGACACAGCTGGAACAGCTGACCCAAACTGACTGAACGGATGTTCCATGCCATATAACATTAGGTTTGGAAATGAAAACTGCGAGTAGTCTCTCCAAGATAAGCATTGCTAGGAGATTGACTGGGCACTGATCTGCTGAGAGGGAGATAGCGAGTGATAGGAGGTGCTTGGGAGGTAGCAAGTGATGCCTTTGTGTCACTTGGGGTTTTTTCTCTCTTTTTTTTTTTTTTCCCCCTTTCAGCTGTTGAACTGTCTTTTTCTTAACTTACAAGGTTTTTAATCATTTTTGCTATTCCAGTACTCTCTCCAGTCCCACTGGGGAGGGGCTGAAGTTAGTGAGGGACTGGTGGGTGCTTAGTTGCTGGCAGTGCTCAACCCACCACAGTGCAGAAACATTTCACTAACCATAACCTAGTTTCTTTACCAAATTAGTCTCTTCTGAATCTTTCACACCTCCCATGCTATAGTCTTGATGTCATGTCATATTTTTCCCTCATTATGCCTTTACACAGTCATTTCTGAGCCCCAGACTCTGCCCAGAGAGCTTCAGTCTCCCTCAGTCTCCTATTCCTTCGTTCCTCCCATCTGCTAGTCTCTGTTCTTCCCTTATTTATCTCCCCAGCTCTCATTTATTATTAGTGGCCTCTCTGCATGCTGTTAGCCATTCTTCTCCCTAGCTATCTCAGTGTCTTTCTTTTCCTTACCGGTTTTCTTTGTCTGTTGTTGAACTCTTCTGGTACTTTCAGACAGTTTCTGACAGTTTCTCTAAATTCAGCTCTTGTTCCCTCTGTATTTGAATCAGGCAACAGGCTTATCCTCTCAGAAAGTTCAGTTAGAGTAGGTGGTTGTACAGGAAAGACCAGCTTTCAGTTAAGCACCTAGAACCAGATGTTCATTGGTCTCTGGAAGTCGAGAGTACTACAGGGGTAGCACACTTCACAATCTTTTACGTTTTGCTACCCTACTCCCGTAGGGAGGTTGGACCAGATGACCTCTAGAGGTCCCTTCCAGCCTAAAACATTCTATGAAATTCAACATTTATGTGGGTTGTACTTGCTAAAACATGTTTCTGTCAGTCACTTTGAATTATTATTTCCCAACAGCCTCCCATCCAGACATTTTTTATAGATGTTGGGAGAGCAAAATGCACATCCTTGACACAAAGGTCACTTTTGCAACAAATATAAGTTTTGAGGTATGGTGGTGTTAATATATTCCGTGGAAAAGGTCAGCTTCATTTTTTTAGTGGAGAACTAGATTTTTCTTGTGGCTCTTTCAAAAGTGAATGAGATTAATAAACAATAATAAATTCAATTTCATAATATTTAAACAAGAATAAATAAATCCAAGGCAGATACCTGAAAAAGAAAATTTAAACCCCTACAACCTCTGTTTGATAAAGGGATGTACAAGTGAAAGAAGAATTTTCAAAAAAGACATTGCTGAGCAACTTCAAAACAACCAAAAGCATCAGCCCTGAATATAATAATTATCTGTTCTTTGTTCCTGTTTTGCAATTCACTGAAATCCTTTTCCTAAAATGTATAATTAGACATTACTACTTCAGGCTTTGGAGAAGTAATATACAACCTCACTGATGAACTGCTGAAATATTCAGGATAAGTGTCACAGATATTTATCAACTAAGGGCTTGGGAACTCAAAATTCACTTTAAGAGGAAAGTGGTAAATCATATCTAGAGAAAATAAGGAATAAAGCAAAGACTGCATATTTTCTTGGATAGTTTTCCTTAGAATTTAACAAAAGTAAAGAAGTGTGAACTAACAGTGTATCAGCACAGGATAATTTAATGCAATCAGAAGTCTAGGATGTTCCCTGGATTTCCAAAGATCCTATGGGCTTTTCACTGTGGCTCAAAGGAAGAAAAGCTTGACTCACACTCTTCGTGATATGATAAAAAGGATTGATGGCACACAAGCTCAATTTTACACATTCCATGATTTTAGCCCTACTTGAGGAATTTACATATGATCTCTGCTCTGTATGGCACAGATATCACTTGTTACTTATCTACATTCTTGCTAACCTATTGACTTTGTCAGTTAGGCTAGCTAAAACTGGCAACAAGATAAACACAGGATGTAAATTTAAAAAAAAAAATGGAAAAAATGTAATAAATATCCTTATTTTACAGTTTAACAGACAAACACTTTTGTTTACATCGCTACCCTATTTATATGTAAATGTAAAAGCTTTCATACAGATAGAATATTCACACACATCTATACAAACATCTCTACAAGGTCTTAAAACCCTTCGTTCTCCCTAGTAAAGATTCATTTTTGTTGTTTCAGTCAGAACATCAGTGTAAGAGAGCATGGCAGACTTTGTACTGGTTTCTTTGATGCTTGTTCCTGTAGCTTTGTTTCAAGAGTGCAAACTGTTTGGTAGGCTCTTTGGTAGATGTGTTATGTTAGCAAACACCCATTTTGTTGGAAAAAGTTGCCTAAAGCCCTGCAAATCTGTTGAGGTTTTCTCTCTTCAAGTTTTTGCTACCTCCTGCTGACCTGATATGGGGTAAGCACTAATAAGCTTTCTGAGAAGTACATTTAGCTGGATTCAACAGAGGGTATAGATGAGAGAGAAAGTCTTGTTAACGAAATTAATGTGGTAAAAATATAAAACCAGGAAAATTTATGATAAATGAGAATGAAGCCACCAAGACCCTTTGGATGAAAGCTAGAGAAAAAGAGATGTTAAAGGGATGTGACACAGTTTGTTCTAACAGCAAGCTTATTAACACTTTAGGCTTAAAATACTGTTCTCTACCAACTAATAAAAAGAGCCCATCTGCTACACACCAGGTAACTAAAGCTCATAAGGAAAAATGCTTTGCAAAAGGAGAAGAGACAAATCTGTCCAGTTATCCAAAATTGGATTATGGTATTAGAATTCTCCGGTACTATAGCAGCTATTTTTATTTCCATAATAAAGATTATATACATTCAATACAAGTACACAAGTCCTATTGGTCTACTTGCATCTCTAGTGCTTAGAGCATTTCTGAAATGTCTAATCTGATCTAACAGTAAAGATTTTAATCTTCTTTCTCATGACACATTTTAAATGCAAAATAATAACAGCATGATAATTATAGGTATATCGGAGAAACACAGCAGATTCCTCTCACAAAAAGTAGGAAAAACACTCTCAACGAGTGACGTAATGTTATTGTTAATGCCGTATACTTTTAAGATAATTTCATACTTCTTTCTCACTAAAATATATTTACGTTACATTAAAATAGTGGTTTTGGTAAAAATCAAAACCTAGTTCTAATTTTTCATGTTGTTGGTAATGTGTCCTCTATATTCATTAGTCATCCTTGCTAATGGTATAAGTAGATTGTGTTTAAAGTGACAATAGAGTTACAACTTATATTTTCTCTTTCATTTATTTATTTCATTTCTTGTATAGACAGAATGAAAGGTTTGTTAAGATAGTTGTGTATTATTTTGCAACTTAAACTGTATCTTAAGCACTTAGACATTATCTTGCTGTCATGGTTTGGACCCAGCCTGGAGCTGAGTACCATGTGGTTGCTCATTCACCCTCCCCAAGTCCTTTCACCACCCTTCAGTGGGATGGGAGGGAGAATCGGGAGGAAAAGGCAAAATTCCATGGGCTGAGATAAGGAGAATATTTAGAACAACGTAAAAGGACAAGCAACAATAATAGTAAATAAACAATATCTAAAGTGAGTAATATAGAACAAACCATCCATCTAAGGCTGCACTGACCACAGGGCCCATGCCAGACACCCACCATGACCTCAACAGCCAGAGCCCCTGCTTTGTCAGGCCTGCTCCCTTCCCCTTCCTTATAAGTGGGCATGATGTCAGTATGGTATTGAATAACCCATTGGCTGGTTCAGTTGTCTATCCTGGGTGTGGCTCCCTCCCAGCTCCTGGTGAAATTTAACCCTATCCTAGCCAAACCAAGGACGCTTTCTCTCCCTCAACAATCAAATAAAACTTTCTTATTTCTCTTGGCTGTACAATAGAGGTTATTGGGACATTCACTCCTGACAAAATATTGCTGCAGGTAATATGTTTCTCTGGATTTGTAGAGTAGCAGGATCAGCCTTAATGCCGGTAGAATGTCATTAAGTCTCTGTAAACAGTAAAACACAGGGACCTCAAAGATAATTATAGTTGTTAATAATTTCACATGGAAATATGCATATGTTTAGCATATGGGCTAATATGAATGCCTCTTCATGGACATAACAAAATATCCAGAACATCTTTCACAGCAGAGTTAGGGGACAATTCCTTTACTGGATCTAAGTGTCAATCCACATAGCAACAAAGACTTAAAGCACTTATAAGAAATATCTGGGAAAAAATAGTTCCAAGTATCAGAAGAATGAAACATTTTCCACTGATATTATTCTAAAATGATGATTGGTTAAATCATTATTGCTAAGCTTTTAGTTTTGGAAATTAAACAAACATTTAGTCTAAAGCAGAAGTCAATAAATTCATTTGTGGAAGTTACAGAGTGCAGTAAAGAGGATCTTAGACTGGACAGTGTTGAGTAGCCCTATCTTTAACATTGTAATCACTCCACTTTGATATTTTTCAAATAATTGTAAATAAACCACTTATTTATTTAGATATACATTTTTAAAATTCATTATTACAGGTTTTAACTTAGGGTCATTAAAAAATAAGGGAAAAAAAAGCCTTGTCGGATTCTATTTCACAGTGTTTTAATTGGAAAAAAAATCCTCATAATAGCTTAACTGTAAAGACTTGGATGGTTGTATAGCTATTTAGAATTCCCCATAGACAAAGGGCTGCACACCATTACCTGTAACTGTTTAGCTGAGGAAAAGTTACAACTTTGCATTCAAAGAAACAAGGCTTTTGAGACCTCATGAAACAATGTACATGCAATACCAGTACAAAATATGTGCCCCTTGCTTCTCACGGTTTATACCCGTGGTTTCACAAAGCAGATAAGAGAAGCCTCAGTCTTTCAATACAGTGGCAGTGACATCAGTGATTCACAGCATGTTTCCAACAAAGCAAGAGAACAGGTAGAAAGGATAATTTAAAGAAAACAGACTGACAGCACTAAGTCTTCCCTTTAACACATATGTCCACATTCTTCACAGCATAAATCACAGAATGGTAGGGGTCAGAAGGGACCTCTGGGGATCCTCTGGTCCAGCCCCCCGATAAAGCAGGTTCACCTAGAGCAGATTGCACAGGATCATATCCAGATGGGTTTTGAATAGCACCAGAGAAGGAGACTCCACAACCTCTCAGGGCAGCCTGTTCCAGTGTTCTGTCACCCTCAAAGTTTTCCTTATGTTCAGATGGAACTTCCTGTGTTCCAGTTTGTTCCTGTTGCCCCTTGTCCTGTCACCTGGCAACATTGAAAAGAGTCTGGCCCAGTCCTCTTGTTGCCTGCCTTTTAGATATTTATAAACATTGATCAGATCCCTGCTCAGCCTTCTCTTCTCCAGGCTAAACAGACCCAGGTTGATCAACCTTTCCTCATAAGAGAGATGTTCCTGCCCCCTAATCATCCTTGTAGGCCTCCACTGGACTCTCCAGTAGTTCCTTGTTTCTCTTGTACTGGGGAGCCCAGAACTGGACAGAATCCTCCTGGACTGTGTGTGCCTAGCTGTGTTGCCTTTCCATCAAGTATCAGTGTAGCTGAAGTCCCACGTGACAGCTAGGGCCTGTGATTGTGAGGCTACTTTCAGCTGTCTGCAGAAAGCTTCATTGACTTCTGCTTCCTGATCAGGTGGCCTATAGTAAACACCCACAAAAATGTCACCCATAAGAGCTGCTCTTCAAGGGCAAGGTGAGAAAAGAACAAGGTACAATAATAAGCCAGGTGTAAACAATGACTGCACCAAAAAAGGATTCAGGATACAGGATGTCAAGTCCATATCAGCATCAGGCCCAGGGGTCAGGACCAGAGACAGTCCGGCCATCACTCAGTAAGGTTGTGGTGCAGAGGCAGATTCGAGGCCAAGCCAAGGAAGCCAAGCCAGTGTCAACACTGGAGAGGTCCAAGACAAAACAGCACTTCCCGAAGAAGAAAGGGCAAGCCCTCACTTCTACCTTTTTTCCACAACAGCTCCTCCCTGCAGCGGACCTGGCCTTGGAATCAGCCTGCTCAGCTCTAACTTAGCCAGCCTAACTCCTAGCAGAGTGATGTGCTTGCAGTTATCTAGGGGTCACGGAGTGTTGCCTCACTTGCCTTAGATTTTTGAAATTTTGCAAATGGCCTGGCATTATGCTTGGCTTAGCAAAAATGAACCTGTAATAGCTCCCAGCTGTAGTTCAGCTGTTCATTGAGTATTTCTGCCTTTTCCAGTTTTGATTTCTCATATAAACACAGGTGTTTATGTAGAGTTACTTTTTCGTTTGTTTGGGGTTTTGTTGTTGTTGTTTTTTGTTTGGTTGTTTTCTTTTTTAGTTTGCTTCTTCCAAGAATATTCTCACATCCCTTGGGAAACTGTTGCTTAATAAACATGAAGAAATTAAAAATATGAGAAAGTTAAGAGAAAACCCGCTTTGGTGTATATATTAGAAAAGTAGAACAGAAAGAGTGTGGTGCATAAGAAGTTGGGATTTGATTAATGACTGAAGAGTAATTGAACACAGTTATCCAAAAGTCATGAAGAAACAATTTGTAATACTTTATCTTAATTTATTAAAAGCTTATATAGCTGGAAAGTATTATTTGTCCAACAATGGTAAAGAAATTGCCGCCTTCTTCTCTTTTTTTCCCCAGTAGCTTAATTTAGAGGTTTCTCCAGGTGTTTGTAAAAATGAAAATTATGTTCTTTAACAAGAATGTTAAATTTCATTAGTTTTAAAGCTGCAAAATATCAAAGTGACAGTGAGCTTTAATGAGGTTTGTTTCTTTGGGTAATGTACCTTCTTTTATTCCTGTCAAATTGTGGGTATAAGAGATACCTTCACACATCAGAGGAATGCAAGAATTGCTACACCGTAGTAAAGGACAATTGTTGTATGTGCTAGAAATATTTTAAACATACAGAGCTCTGAAGAGGAGGTTCTCTTTTGTTGTGCTCTCTTTACATATACATATAACTCATAATTATCAAGTATACGTGTTATTTAGAATGACATATAAATGTGTTGTAGCACAGATACAGTATATTTTATACAATATGTATGTGGTAAAATTATAAAGTATTTTTATTTGTATATATATTTAAACACATGATGATTTATAATTTCTGTTTTCTGCACCAATTTTAATACTATAGGCCACCTGTACTTCAGATTTTAGGATTCAGTGTCATTGAAAAATGATACTGGAAATCTAACACAGTCAAGCTGTTTTTTCAACAAGGCTAGTTGTGGGAAGATCTCTGTGCTTTGATACTTTATCTCTTAACTGTGTCATTGGAAATGATGAGTTTATTTTAATTGAAAAATGGCTTTCATACTTCTGAAACCATGAAAAGTTTTGACCTCTGTAAAGTGTGGATGGTGTCAAAAGAGGAGTATTTTTTGGTGAAAGTCATTTCACCTCCTCCTGTCATGAATACCAGTATGTGTGGGGATTTCTTTGACAGCCAGTGAATGAATAGGGTAAATAATCTACCATTGCCTGATAATACAAGGAGTTCTCTGGTATTTTTCATCCTCCTGCCTTTTTTTTTTTTTTTTTGATCCTGCATCTGTTGTTAGTGAATAGTATTTCTCCTTTGTCTTTGAGTACCACATTTTATTACAGAAAAATGTGTAACAGTGACATAATTTCAAAGTGACATCAAGTCATAGTGCTTGGTGGGAGGTTTAGTGCATTTTTATGGAGCAGAACTGTTTTTTTGTTGTATTTTTGCAATTAATGAAGAGAAACCAAAATAAAATGAGACCAGTGTGGGTAATAAAATCTCTCCTACCTGTGTACTAACTCACTAACATTGCTGTTCTGAAAGACATAGTCTAGAGGTGCTGAATTAAAAAGAAGACAGTTTTGAAACTGAAGATCATTGTATAACATTGAGTGAAGGTCACAATATTCTCTCTTTTCACAGTCAGTGATACTTCCAGCTAAAGATAATGATGTGAGCCCTTGAGAAACAGCAGCAATACTTTTAAATCCGAAGTAGTAAGGTCAAAACAGCAGAGAAGAAGTATTCTCAAATGATGAGCTATTAGAGTAATTTGCTGCTGTCTTTGATGACCTAGTTTTATGTCTTCTTGAAAAGTGCATCCCGAAACAGTGGCTCTTTGATCTTTGAATGAAGGTCTGGGATTACATATTCTCCTACCTAATGTTGCTTTCGGTTACTGGTTTGAAGCTGGGAGTCAAAGGCATGGTTTTATCACTTTCTGCTTTTTTAAAAAGTAGATACTGCCAGTATGTAAACTATTTGGGTTTTATGTTCCTTCATGAGATGATAGCTAACATGGGACAAAATACCTTTGCTTCTTCCTTTCATTCGCCTAGATTATTGACATAGAATAAGATATTTTTTTCTGCTCAGTTTCTCAAAAACCATGGAACAAATATCGTAACACCATTCTGCTAAGTCATGTTAATTGTTGTTCTGAAATAGCAGTCAGTTTAGATTTCTTAATATTGGATCTAGAGTAAATAATGTTCTTCTTTTAAGGTTGATTAGTTATATAAATTGTATTAACATATTTAAAACAAAATTCTAGAAATTAGCCCTAATTTAAGTTGAATACAAGCAAAATTAAAAAACCCCAAACCATTAATGAAGGCTTTATTTAATCTGAATTTATTTGTAATATGGGACTAAGAATAGTTAGATACATTTTAAATACTGTAAATATGTCAAAAGGCCATTCAGGGTTAGCTGATTTTCAGTAAAACTGGATATATTCCATCTATTATTAATATCACTGATATTTTAATTCAACAAGTGCTTAGTCAGGTCTGTATAAAACTAAGGGACTGTTACAAATCCAGAACAACAAATAACAGCAGGAAAAAGTCAGAAAGAAGAGAAGCAAACATAGCTTAATATATCAATTAAAAGGTAGCTAATCCATGAGCATACTCTCTTTACATCCTACTTGCCATTTACTCACTGGTTAGCTAGATCAAAAACTCCTGCTAAATTCTTTGTTCCTGAGAGATCTAAAAAGTCATTAGACTATAGTATACCACAGACAGCAATTACTGGAGTTTTGATACGTATAACTCCACTCAATGGATTTACAAACTTTAGAAACTTTGGATGATCTCCAAGAAAGCTCCAATCCACAGAGAAAGCCCAGAAACATCTAAACACTGAAATCTAAACTCACCCAGCCAACTATGGAAGCAAATTAGTTACTGTTCCAGGTAATAAGCTTGAGCTGAATATCCTTGCCTGAATTAGTCTGTTTCCACAGTCATACTGGTTTCAGGATTTGAATTATTATTTTCTGTTCTATGCACAGTGTTATATAAGGTGCCTTTGGAACTGCTTTGGGTAACTACACAGTACAGCATTGCAAGGTGTAAGCTACCAATGAAAAGGTCTAACCTTTGAAAGCATCCTTAAAGTCTTTCCAAATTAAGTATTATATAGTATTATTTTCTATTATTCTTTCCATGGAGGCTTTTATTATCTACATCCACATGATAGCAACTTTAAACAGGTGTTCCTTCACCTTTTGTCATAAAGGATGAGAATGAAAATCTTGAATGTAGTGAATAGTAAATGCACATCACATTAATAATAATTGTTCAGGAAGAAAAAACGGAAAAAGGAAAAAAGTTGAACAAAACATATTTCTATTCAGTCTTTTATGAGTTAGCAAAACTATTTACAATTTATTGTATATAATATACATATATAAAAATATATATTATATGTATAATTAATAAATAATAATATATAAATAAATATTATAATTATCATACTATTTATCACATTGCTGACTTCGAACAAACTCTGCAAGAACAAAGTTGTCAGACTTGCTTAGTCTGGACTTGTCTTGACCTGCCCAGAGCTTTGTTTTAGCTTTTTTATCTGCAACAACAGTGTTCTACTGACCAGGTAACTATTGCCTCAACTGTTGTGCTCTCATTTTACTTTGTAGGACTTAACGTCCTACAGTTAGGTAGGATTGTTATACTATTTTTTCTATTCTGTTACTAACTGGTAATAAAAACAGGCAGTGGAAGAATAAGTCTGACATATAACACAAGGGAAAAAGGGCAGACACTGGGAAATGTATCTAACAATTTAAACTGCATTATGGAGACTTTTCCTGTAGTCGTATTCTGGTTTGGTTTGTTGTGTTTGTTTGTTGTTTTTTTTCTTTTCAGTAGGTGTTAAAATCAGAATGTTAATAGTTCATATAGACTAGCAATAAATTGTTGATTTTGCATATAAATTTTATTTCTTTAGCCCATATAAAGTGCAGAAATTGCAGTGAAAGTGAAGCCTTAATTTAATGCAACAGGACAGCTAAATCCTTGGACATGTCCATTCATAGCTGTGTCTGCTGACTGCTTTAAATAGTTCTTCACTTGCAATTCAGTGTATCCATGATTTGCTTGGCCAATAGCTGTTCAAATTGGTGGGGATGCCTCAACACCCCTGTGTTGAACCATGTGCACGTTTAGTGCTAAGAGTATCTCTTTCACATCTTACTAATTGTAAACAATCATAATTTAAACACTCAGAATAAGCAGCAGTTGGGCCTGCCAGTATGAACTCACACATATTTGACCAAAGAACTTAAACATTTTTCCTTTCTTATTAGAGAGTTTAAAAACACTGAGTAAAAATATTTTGATATCCCATTTAGTACCTATATACAAAAAAAGTGCTTGAATACTTTTAGAATTGTGAAAACTCAAACTCAAAAGCTATGCAATGCCAAGGTAAATATTGCACACAAAACCTTAATTTCTGTTCTTCATAGGTAAGAATTTCCTGGCTCTGTAAACTGGCTATATGTATTCTAACTATACATTCTTTTGAGCACAGTTATTGTAGGAGTCAGGATGGCAGAGTAAAATTGAATTAAAATTCACATATTAAAAATGTTAGATTGTTGTTTGTTTGGGTTTTCTAAAAATTCTTCTTCTGCACAGTTTTGTGAACTCCCTTAATAATACCTTGCCTTTTTAGAGAGGCTTAAACCCTGAATTATTAATAGGGATAACAACTTGTTCAGATATGCTAAAAGCATTGATGGAGTCAGATGCATTTTCTTCTGGCTTCTAGCTTACCACAGCACTCCTTGAGGCAGGACAAATGAGTGTTTTATTTTCCCTTTTCTCTTTGCATACAACATACATAAAATCTTACCAAAGCAGTTGCCATGCTTTAACATCAGCTGGCAACCAAGCAGAACACAGCTGCTCACTCAACTCCTCTCTAGTGGGATGGGGAAGAGAATTGAAAGAGTAAAAATAGGAAAACCTGTGCTTTGAGATAAAAAAATTTTTATAGGTAAGGCAAAAGCCGCATACACATGCAAACCAAAACAAGGATTTAATTCACTGCTTCCCATCAGCAGGGAGGTGTTAACATCACATGTTAATGGTTACTTGGGAAGACAAAACACCATTACTCCAAACACTCCCCCTTCCTTCTTCTTCCCCCAGTTTTATATGCCTAGCATGATTTCCTATGGTATGGAATATCCCTTGGACTAGGTTGACTCAGCTGTCCTGCCCTTGTCCCCTCCCAGCTCCTTGTGCAGACCCAGCCTACTCGCTGCTGGGGTGCTGTGAAAAACAGAAAAGGCCTTGACTTTGTGTGAGCACTGCTCAGCAGTAACGAAAACATCCCTGAATTATCAACACTATTTTCATCACAAATCCAAAATGTAGCCCCATACCAGCTACTATGAAGAAAATTATCTCAGCGAAAACCAGCAAACAAATAAAAGGAGAAGCCTATCAAGTGCACATCTAAACACACAATGTCTGGAGGAGCAGCAGCAGAAAATTTAGATTTATGGAATATAAAACTGGATTATAAGATAATGCATACTTAATACCCTTGAATATTAAGGCATGCAAACAAATAGCGAATAGACTATTAGTTGTTAACATTTTGTGATCCTGGTTAATTTAGTTTTCAGACATGAAATAGAGATTTTTTCTTGCTGATCAAGTAAGAAGGGAAAGGTATAGTAGCACTTACATCAGAATTTTCCCAAAGTCTGTTTTCAATATCTCTTTTACTACATTATAAAAAATGTTATTTAATTTGCTTACTAAAGGGATATATATGTATATAGTTTTATTTTTTTAATGCTTATTCTATATTTATGGAACATATTTCTATTAAAAAACCTGGATAGGAAATTGCTTGGGGTTTTTTTTGTTGTTTGTTTGTTTGTTTTCTGTTGGATACTTACTTTGCTATAGAGCTTTATTTTGTCCTATTGTATTTTACAGGTACTTGGTACCTAGGGTTTATTTGTTTGGTTTTTTTTCCTTGCATCTTGTCAAAAGTACATTTTTGTGATTAAAAATTTGTGGAATTAGTGTATTTTCTCTTTGCAAATGCATTGTTTCATTTGTTTCATGTGCTTAAGGAATATGTCTGCTTGATCTATCTTTGATTTTTTTTCCAATCATTAGAATTTCCAGCTTTCATTGTGAAATACATCTAAAATCATGATAGCAGATGTAAAGTATATTTACTTGGAAATAAACGACTTGAGTGTAGCTCATGAAAAAAAATATCTGGGTTTGTTTAAATCACCCTACTTGCTTTCTGGTAACCATGGCAGCATAGTGAGAGTGGCAGAACTTTTCTTAATACTTGAGGAAAATACTTATTTATGTAGATCTGAACTAAATTGCTACTGTTGCTCAGAAGTCTTGATTTCTTTTAAAATTCTACTGATAACTGACCTGTTCAGCAAATATAATCAATAGGCTGAAAAACAACTTCAGACGTTTCAACGGTTGAACCCAGAAGCTAATTTTTGAACATGAATTATACGGTTGATGGCTGTGACACTGTGAAGAAACAAAAGCCATGCCAAATTCATGCTCTGTATAGGACATTTGTTTACTAGACTTGTACGCTACTTTAATGCTACCATCTGAATATAAAAATTCTGTGCACCATGCGACCCTCCTTTCTTGCCTACCTGGGGAAAGGAAATGGGAATTGGAAAACAGCTTTTAAACAGTTTTCAAAACCCAAGAACCAGATAGACTTTTTTTGCTCCTTCTGTTCCCATTTCCTGCTTCCAGAGAAGATTTTTTTGTGGGTCCATTTGTGACATTTCTGATGCCTAGATTTGGAAAAGAGAATGAATTTACATGTGAATTACCAATATAAATACGCGTTTGTATGATAACAAATAAAACATTGATGTTTGCCTAGCTGTCAGGACAAGCCACTGTAATACAATTGGTTGCTTACTAACAGCAAGAATTTTTCAACCACTTCAGGTACCAATTTGAGCTTGATAATAAATGCCACCCTCTAACCAATGTTTGTTATGTTATGTGATAAAAACTGGAAAGAACATCTAAAGGAATTAGTGAATGCTGACAAGAAGATGGAATAGTTCTTTTAAGTACTTAATACTCAGAAAGACAATATGTATTAATTTGTACAGAAGCCAAAACCACGTCTATCTAGAGTGTCTAACTGTTTTGGTTTTTTTTTCTCCTTAAAATCAGAAAGGTGCTCCGGCTTGACCCTAGCTCATTTTAGGTGTGGATTTGTTCAGTTAGGAGTATTATTACCCTAAGTCTTTTTATAGAGATAGAGAAATAGTTACCTCTAAAAAGCATTCATTAGGTTGGTGGCACCTACCTTAATAAGTCTTTCATTGAAATACCTAAGTCCAGGTCAAAGAGGCTTGTGCAAGTTCACCTCATCATCTGTACAAAACATAAGCAGAATCCTAGAGTAATACCATTCCAGTTCTGGACCATCACCTCTCTTGATATATACCTCTTGTTGAATATGCTTTCCCTGAGGCACCACCACCTTGCACCCTGGGCTCAGCTGTGTCCCATGCGGTGTAGGTAGGAGCCGGCCGGAATTGGCTGTGTCCGGCACAGGGCAGTCCTGTCCTCTCCTCACAGAAGCCACCCTGCAGCCCCCGCTGCCAGTGCCTGGGCATGGGAACCCAGTACAGTTCTTAACTGACAACTGTGACATTCTTCGTTTGTTTATTCATGCTGTTTCAGTTTCCTTTTCACTCTGACTGCCATATGTGCTGATTTTATGTGGTAAAAACTTACATTTTTTCATTGTATGCTGAGCGGAAGAGTTTCGCTTGGACTGGTATGTCCTTAAGAGTTCAAATGCAACTAGGATAAAATTTCATTTCATGTTGAATCGAAAACTGTGGACAGGCCTGTGCATTTTTGAAATGAAATACAGGACCTAGATATTTTACTGCAAGAGGCAGAGGACATTACCTTCCCAGTGGACCCTTGTAGACCTCTGAATATAATCCCAGCATAGGCTAAAGGTGATGTGAACTGGTGCTGTTCCATTTCTGCAGCTGCTGCTCTTCTGTTCACACTCCACACTAGGGTTTCTAGGCATCAGAGCCCATGGGATATACAACAAAAGACAAACCTTCATTTTTTGCAGGACTAAACAAAACAAACCAAACCACCTACTATTGGGCAAAGAGGAAAGCAACTTTGGAAGAATACTGCAATCAGTTATGGTTACTTGTTCTTTTAACTAGGATAAATAAACTTGTGAATTATTTTCTACCTGTTGGCAGGAGCCCATAAAGACTACGCAGGGCAACTACAGAGTGATCTGCTAAGTCTATTTTCTTTGCATTAAAAATCATTTGAATCATTTCAGAAGCATTGACTGTGTTGCTGCCAGTGGCTATTGCCACTACTGCTGCCAGGTGTGGCAATACCAGCCACAAATACTGCTGATAGTGCTGGTCTCTGCTCATCTGCCCTGCCTTCCCCCTTCCCAGCTATGGAGCAGTGTAGAAAAAGACATAAATCCTAGTTACAGTGGGTGCTTACATTGCAAAGACAATTATGATAATGACAATTTCCAGCAGAATACAAATCATCTTTTACACAATGTGAATAAAGACATTGACGACATAAAATCCGATGGTAATTATTGACAGTGCTTCTTTGATCTCTCTGATAAACAACTGCTTTTCAGTTTAAAGGAGCTGAAATGCATTATCATAGAGATCTGGAATGTCACAGTGCGCTTCTTCATATGTCTCAGTTCAATTAGTGCAGTGGTTATTTCGCCTGTCTGACATTTTTATATACACAGATGTCAAATAACATAGCCCCATGTCAAGTGTTTTTGTTTATTAGTGTAGGGGCCACTGTCCTACAAGTCCTAACACAGTAATAAAATATGATGTCTACAATCAGAGCCTAACTAGATCTTACTTGTTTCTTTTGTCAAAGAAATGGAATTGTCTTTTCACATCAGTAGTCCACATTTGATTCATGTTTCTATTTAACAGCTGGAGGCTGTCATGGGTGAAATGAGACTTGTCAGCCTCAAAAAGAGGAGCAAGTATTCATCTTTAAACTGATTTCAAAATGAAATTCTCATTTTTAAGAAACTCTGGGAGTGGCGACAAGATTATAGAATATCTGTTTCAAGTTATCTAGGGAAAACCATAATGACTTTTGAGTACATTTTCATGCAGAGCTAGCTTCAAAAGGCTCATGCACAGTATTTGATCATTTCTGTCAATTAATTACCATGAGCTGCATTTCTCACAGTTGTAAAGCTGAACTGCTCTGATATTTGCTAAAAATGGTACACTGATAAAATATACCTTGGACTGGTTTAAAGAGACAAGGGAGATTCTTCCATCAGGTTGGAAGACTTTAGAGTACCTAACACATTCTCAAGAAGGACTATTCAAAATTTATCAAAAGTTAACCTAATTCGTGGTTGAATTACTAATACCATCATATTACATGTAAAGACAGAATATATTAATGGATCCATGAAACAGTGTATTTGACCTGTGATTAAAAAACCCAGCCACCCACTCAACAGAGCAGATCATCTGAACAGTATACCTTCACTCAGGGGTGTGATGGAGAGAGAGGCTTCACTGCCAGGTTCAAACTAGCAATTTATTTGAAGTTCACTCACAGGACCAATACGTCACTACTGCAGGTTTTATGGATACAACAGAAGAATGCACTATTGCAATTTAAAAAGCAATACACAGGATACACTATTACAACACTAAGTGATTGCTGGAAAAGTACTGGTGCAACATAAAAGCATGCTAGATCTTAAAACATTCCAAATACCACACTTGTGTTTCTTAATCTTGTATCCTTTCTCAGGTAGATGGTCTCAATCCCAAGGGAAAATA
>VZZY01024032.1:189853-234780 GCA_013400335.1 Eurystomus gularis | reverse complement strand
CCCGCCGCCCCTCCGCGGCGACAGGCAGCACTACCTGCCGCTCTGGAACAACGAGGACCCCTACGGAGACGTGTGGGTGGCGGACAAGCCCCAGGCGCAGGTGGACGTCGACGGTAAGCGGAGGGGAGGCGGCTGTAGAGGGTGGGGATGTCGGTGGGAGCCGGCCCCGCGAGGGGAAGGGGGTGCGGGGGGTAAACCAACCCCCTTAGGGAGGCCGGTGCCGCTGGAGCCGTCCGGAGGTGTCCGCAGAGGTGGGAAGGCGCGGCTGTTGGCGTTGTTTGCGCAGCTGGGCTGAGCTTTCTCGGCAGAAGTGACCCTCCGGTGGTGTCCGGTACCAGTACCAGTGTGCCTTACGGATTGCGGTTACTGCAGAAGCAAAGAACGGCTTGGGTTGGAAGGGACTCTTAAAGATCGTCTCGTCCAACCCCGCTGCCGTGAGCAGGGACATCTTCAACTAGAGCGGGTTGCTCAGAGCGACATTAACCGGACCTGGAACGTTTCCAGGGATGGAGCGTTCACCGTCTCTCTGGGCAACCTGGGCCAGGGTCTCATCACCCTCATTCTAAAAAATTTCTTCCTTCTATCTAGTCTGAATCTCGCCTCTTTTGTTTAAAGCCATCACTCCTTGTCCTGACACAGCAGGCCCTCCTAAAAAGATTGTCCCCATCTTTCTCACAGGCCCCATTTAAGCATTGAAAGGCCACAAGAAGGTCTTCCTGGAGCCTTCTCTTCTCCAGGCTGAACAAGCCCAACTCCCTCAGACTCTCTTCATAGGAGAGCTGTTCACACATTCGTGTTATTTTGAGAGTTTTTTAAACTTTACTGAACGTGGACTAGAAATACGTAGCTGTGGTTCTTGTACCCGGTCTTCTGAGGTGTCAGAAACATCTGTTCCAGCAGTAGTCTCTTGGCTGCTCTGTGAGACTCTGTACTTGCACCTAGAAGCTGCCACCCAAAGCATGGTCAGTGTCCAGGGGCTCAAGCAAGTCCACAAAGCCTAGTGAGGAGAGAGTTATAAGCAGAACTTCTGTGCAAGTGTGATGCTCTCATAGGCGAGTGCATGTGTCTTTTGTAGTTAGATGAGCTCTTCTGCTCATCTGACAACATTTCTGTATCATTTTAAATGTGTTATCACTCTCAATTAAAAACAACAACGCCATTCTGTGTGCAAACAGCTCAGGGCAGGATTTCATGGTGAACAGTATGAGAAAATGGGCCTTTTTAAATGTTAGAAACATTAAGAAAATACATGTGATGTCCTGGTCTGTGCACTTTACTCCTGAAAAATTAAATGTTCTATCATGTATGCTCTTTCTTGGTCTTTTTTTTTTTTTTTTTTCCTTTAACCTTAGTCTCCAGGCTGACTTCTCTTGGTCAGCTGGAAATGACCTGGAGAAGCAGATGTCACTTCCATCCACTTCTTGTGAGAGTCCTGCACAAGTCTAGACTAAGGTACTACGGGAAACCAGAGAAAAAACGGGATATGCCTTATCAGGTAAAGAGGGACAAATACGCAGGTTAATACGCTAACAAATAGCTGTAGGATATTTAGAAATCATTTTTCGCATATAGTAAGCACATAAAGTTAAGATTTGTGTTGTAGCTACTTTATATGAAAAGATGCTACCTTTATAAAAAGGCTGACCCCTTTGGAGTAAGGAATGGTGAATTTAGTGATTGTACAAACTTTGGTGGATGTGTTTCAGTTACTGTTGTTCAGTTGAGCTTTTTGTGCTGGGAAAAAAAACATTGGAAGTTTTTAGTAACTTAATAGCTGAAATGCTTCTCACATCTATGCTTTGAAAGTTGGAGTTCGTCTGTCTTAAAAAAGGCAAATTAATTTAAACAGTTGGTATTCTCTAATTCTCTCACCTCATAACTGCCGGATAGATTGCTTTACTGAAAATTCTTAATGATTTTCCTATTATGTTTTACTTGTGATATTTTTGTGTAGACCTTCTTGGAAAGGAAGGCAGGAAGTGTGGGGGCTTGGTCCCAGCCATCTAAGCAGTCACCAGCTGGTCAGTTCTTTTCCCTGCCCCCTCTAGAGAAGCTGAGGAAGAGTTGGAATAGCAAAAGCAGGGAAAAAAACATGAGTTGGGATACAGGCAGTTTAATAAGGTGAAGGGGAAAAGGGAAGGTGGGGACAGGGGAAGGCAAACAAATGTTGCAAAGGAATTTCACCCACTACCTGTCACCAGCAGACCAGTGTCCAGCCAGTCCCTGAACAATGGGTGCTCTGGGAAGACTAGCAGCCTGTTTTATTTCTGAGCATGATGTTATGTGATGTGGAATTTCCCCTGGGTCAATTCAGGTCAGCTCTCTCAGCTGCATCCCCTCCCAGCTAAAGCATTGGTGTGTTATCAACACTACTTCAGTCACAGATCTAAAACGCAGCTCCATGCAGGCTGGTACAAAGAAAACAAACCGCACCACAGCCAGACCTGTGCAGGAGGACAACGCTTTACAAAGTGCTTCGATAACTTATATTAATTCTTCCATGGAGGGGAAGAGGTATGAAATGTCCTAAGGAAGGGCCGTGGTGTTCTCTTATTCCAAGTTTCCATTCCTTTGCACATGAAGATATATCTGGGTCTTTTTGCTGGAGGTGCTTCTCAGTAGACAGTCTAGATGCTACTGCTAACTTTCATGGCAGTTCGTCAGCCACATTTCCTGGAAGTTGGTGTAGAATCAATACCCAGAGCTGATTTAGTTCAAGAAGTCAGGAGACAGATTTTACGTGCTTTTTGCTGTATGCATTCATTCTTTAGATAAGAATTGTGTGTTGAGTTAGTGTTATTAGATAAAAAACAATGGGATAACAAGACTCTATGATATTGGGGTTTACTTTCCAGGATCAAGTAAGTGTTGATTTGTGTGATCTCTGTATCGAACTTGAATAAGGAAAAGATTTTAGAAGCAGCAAGGGGGAAAAACAAATAAGGTGTTAGATATGTTCAAGAGCGGTGATAATGAGAGTGGATGGTAGTATGAACAAAAGCAGATGATTGAAGCCAGCAGAGGAATGGCTAAAATGAAGCATTTTGATAGAGCTGAGCTTGTTTTCTTCAATGGATTGCTACCTTTTAAGACCACTATAACTATTTAAAAATCACTGCTCAGTGATCTGTTCACTTATGGATTCAAAGTTTGCCCAGTTTAAAAATCTTTGGGTAGAAATCTTTGTCATTAGAAACTTCAGTGAAAAGATAGTGGTTTGCATTGCAGAGTGTTTCTGCTTTTTTCTTTTTTTTTCCTTGAAAATCAGACTTTGATCAAGAATGTTTGGCAGATGGTCCTGTAACATCTCAACTTTCAAAATGTGTTTTTCCTTCATGGATATTTTGAAATGTTATCCTAAGTACATTCTCTCTGATAAAGAAGAGTATTTTCAGTATTGTTTCTGTGTACAGTATTTCCCCAACTTCTTCCAAAAAACATACAATGAAACTAGTGTCACCCAGCACTGACCACTGGAAAGATAAGAGTTTGGGCAGGGATAGTTGTGGAAGAATTATTTTGTGGAAATTAGGGATTTCTTCAACCCTAGTATTCAATACAAGTTTGAAACATACTCTGTATCCGTTTGTAATTGTCACAGAAATTGTTTATGAGTGAAGCAGCTGATGCGTTATCCAAAATAAGTACATACCAGAGTGATGATAAATAAAAGATGAATGCATTTTGTCTCTTTTCTTTAGGCTTACTTTGAAGTTGCTGATGGTTCAGGCATGATGTCAATGGTTCTGTGGAATTCGTTATGTCCTGAGTGGTATAACAGTCTGAAGGTTGGCACGGTCCTTCTTCTTGAACAGTACGCTATCAAAACCAGTTACCCATTTAAAACACAGCCAACCCCAGGGGATTCACAGATGAAGAGATTTGCTACAATTGGTTAAGTATTGCAGAAACCTGCTTTGATTCAATGAAATATAGCTGTAAAAAGGGAGCTTTTCATAGAAATAAAAAGCAATCCATTGCCGAGACTAGTTGATAAGTTGCAGATTCTTAACTATTAGTCTGAAAGGTGTCTTAGCATCCAAGTTCTTACAGTTCCCTGTTTATATTTGGATGGTGTCTACAAAGTGTATTGCCACAATTAGTTAAAACCTGCATTTAAAAACAAACAAATAAAAATGTAATCCCTGTTTTCAAGTATTGGGGTCATAAAGACAGGCCTCTGGTACTGATGAATGCTGAATAAATACGGTACATATTTATAATTTTTTTTTACATTTACATGTTATATATGTATACATTTATACATATAATATATATATTATAATACATTATAGATATAAATGTGTGTATATATATACATTTACACATTCTATACATTACATTAAAAATGCTGAACAAATCACTGAATAAAAAGTTGCATTGATGACTGATATCTGTGCTGACACAGCAGCACCATGGAGTGCTGATATCACAGAATCCCAGCATGGTGGGCGTTGGAGGGGACCTCTGGAGATCATCTAGTCCAGCCCCTGCTACAGCAGGTTCACCTAGAGCAGGTTGCACAGGAACGTGTCCAAGCAGGTTGAAGAATATTCCTTGGCTATGAAAAAGTGTTTTCTTACTTACAGATATTCAGAGGAGCTATGTACCAGAAATACAGGTGTTGCAATGTAACAGTAACAGCCTTTTCCAACTGGATTTGGTCAACCTTTTTTTTTGCTTTCCTACTTTGCTGAACATGGATCCTTTCCCCTTTTGTGCCTTTATACTTAAAACAAAATGACAGTCAACATTCAGAAAATTCAGATAACTTCCTTGAAACAAGCCAATATGGGTGTTAGTGAAGGTTGATGTGTGTACCACTTATTAAGGATGACAGTTTCCTAATGTGGTTGCTACAGCACACAGAAATAAACAGTCTTTTCACTGCTAGAAGCAGTGTATTCTCTGCCTAATGTATCTTTGCCTTAAAACCAGATCTCAGTGTCTGAAGTGTTTGTGTTGAGTTGGCAGGGCAGAGAAAGGGTTAGCCAGGAAAGGAAGTTTGTAAGGGAAGCAGATGATGATTACAAACCAGCACTGAAAACAATTGTAATGGCCACAAAACCTTTCTAAGGGGAAAGGATGGATTAAATATGCCACCTGAGGTGACTTTCTCTATGGACTTCATTTTAGTGGCTTCATTCACACTACACTACTGATTTCTGCAAGCAGTATTGGGGTAGAAATGTTAACAAAGAGATTAAAATGGAAAATTAGGCCAATGGGCTGTAAATGATAATAGATGTGTAATGGAAGAATTAAAAGTCAGTCTACAGTAAAGTGCCACGGTGTATTTTCAGACCATGGATAAACTGTGTAAATTACTACTTTTCAGTTCATATTGTTGCCTGTACAGTATCTTATTTATGTTCTCAGCACAAAGCTCGGCATTTTGTCTTTTTATGAGCTTAGAAAGCACATAATACCATGCATTGATGGACCTGGTCCCCAATATATCAAGTAGGAAGAGAACAGAATATCCAGAAACATTTCTAGACAAGTTATAAAATAGATTTTATACAATTCCTGGTGCATATTGTGGTAGTTTTTTTTGTTCAGATGAAGTGAAATTTAATGCCTCACTAAATACTCTCTTAATATAAATATCTCTATATATGCCCGATATGGGGCAATATTTCAGTGTTCATTCATGAATGAATGAACACTCATTCATGAGTGCTCCAGAAGTTCTTCAGCCAGCTAGTTGAAGCAAGCAATTACACTGCATTGCTTAAGTAGCAATTACTTTTTTCATTGTCTTTTTGCAATTTGTAATTCCTTTTCATCCAAACTTTCCAATATTTCCTTACAGCCATTCACTTGTAAAATGTGTCTGGAAGGTTACCAAGGCCGTAGGTTGCAGGGTTTTCCAGATTACCAGATTAAGAGTTCTAGTAACACTGTGTGCTTCTGGCAGCTTCCTAGATTTCTGCGAAGTGAGTTCTGCGTTGCTTGGTTCTGTTTGCAGCCGCAGCATTGTTTGACATGCTGAGAGGTGCTGGTTCAGGACCTGAAACCTTTGGAGCTTAAGTAGTTAGTACCAGCACCTTGAATTCCACTGCCAGGCAACGTGTGCATTTCACAGATCACTGAATTTACGTAGTACTGATGAAAGCTGCTGTTTCAAGGAGCCTGGACTGACCTTAGCTTCTGAATCATCCCAGGGTATAGTCCTGAGTTGAGTGTATGACTTTCATCTAACCTTAAAATGGTGAAACAATTGATAAATAGTTTTGATGCATGGGAGAGTTTTATTTTCAGGAGTTTTCTCTGAGGTATTGTCCTAAAACACCGTATGCAAAACCAGGATTGTCCTCTGAATGCATTTCTGGACAGCAGCAGCCAAAAGAAAATTCTTTAAGTAGAGGGTCTGGTTTCAAGGATAACACCTTCCTAATGTTGCACCGCTAGAGTGAGGGGCCAGATATAATTTTAGGAACCATCATATACATTATTTGTACCTATTCAGTTCCTTCTTCGGGTGCATTATTTGAATAATCCCTTACACAAACCAAAGCATTTTGTAGAAACTTCATCAGACTCTGTCTTTTTCGTACTAGCAGGATTTGCCTTGTTATGAGAGAGGCGATAGAGTGCCGCCTTGTGTATTCTAGGTGCTGAAGCCATTCCTTCTGGTTTTTTTATCTGGTCACAAATCCCCTCTCCTCCTCAAGGTTCCACCATGTTTGTCATTCAGCATCTAAATAATCTGCTAAATAAATTTTTTCAAGTACTATAGAGTATATATGCAAAGACCTTTTGTATTCCACCGTGGCATATTTCTAGCTAATTAAATAGATATTAGATTATCATATTAGATACTCGTACAGGTGTTAGATGTGGAAGTTCCATCTCCTAGTTCTGTCTTCTGTTTTACTTCACTGCAAGTCGATTTTAGACCTTAGTAACATTTGAGAATGAAGCTAGCATAAAAAGTACTTCATATTAAAATCAGCATTGTAGTATTAGTTTCTGTTGCTGGTTTTTAAAATATCTGTCTGAATTGGACTAATTGGCTCATGTAGGGAGTTGTAAAGTTTAGCATTCGTCAGGTTATAAAATTGCCTCATTGAATACTGTACCTGAATTCCTTACTTTGTTTTGATGAAAACAGTCAGAGGAGTTGATTAATAATTTCACAAGCAGTGAGGCAAAGTTGGAATACTTCATTTAAGCAGGGTTTTTGAAGTGTTTTTTAAATTTTATTATTATTATTTGTATTCATGCCTTAAATGTTACTTTTTTTTGTCTTTGCCAGAAATCAGCCTTAATGTTCGAGACCCTCCTACTAAAATCAGTATTATTCCGGAAGAAATGGTTAAGCCAGAGTGGGGATTACCTGAAGTTAAATATCGATTTATCACAAGGTAAAACAGAATTTTATTGGCTGTCAAGCTGGAATATAAATTTCACTGCATTACACTGAATGTTAATTGGAAATGTGTTTTGAAAAGTTTCTGAGAAAGCTTTATGTTATTAATGAACACCCACACTTCTGTTCTGTTTTGGTTTTAGGTCAGAACTGGAGGACTTACCAAACAATCATTCCTGTGATGTTATTGGTCTTGTGACATTTGTAGGAAGGGCTGAACGAGCAAGAAAGAGAGGTTTTTCTATAAATACGGCTTTCAGAATTTATCAAACAATTTTTCACTTTCTGAATAAATGTTTATACATTTTTTTCAATCTTTGTTTATATAGAACATGGTGAAGACTTCTGGCTCTATCGTTGGGCACACGCCATTGATGGGACCTCAGACCAGCCATTCATACTGGAATTATTTGCAACTTCTCAGCCGGATGTGTTTGAGCGTATTCACCCAAGTATTCATTGCCCTATAATAATAATTAATTCATTTATAGTGTTTTTCTAGTTGGTTATGAACTTGAATTCTGAATATAATTGCCACTGAATACAAAATTCCTGTGGGTTATCTCCTCAAACAGAAGTTGTTAATCAGAAATTAAAATTTTTTAAAAAAATTTAAAATTATGTATTTGAAACCCTTCTCATTAGTGCAATCTGCCAGTTAGTCTGTACAAATAGCGGGGCAGCTGGGCCCGGGGCTCACCTGATCTCATCAATTTCAAACAGAAACGTAAGTGAAGCACCTGGGACAACATCTCTTGCATCAGAGGCAAATAAAGAAGGCAGCTGGTCAAACCTATTACTCCTTTTGTCCTGTAAATAAGTACTTTTTATAGACAGAAATAATTTAAGAGCATTGGAGGAAGGGAGAGAGGAAAGTGAAAAAGCTTCATTTTCATTTCTTTGAATAAATATTTTTTGCCCAAACGGCAGTGGTCATCCAGCCGTGGTAGTTTTGCATGTGAGCTAAGAATGATACATTTCAAACTGGGGAATCCTTAATTAAGGATTTTAAAAGAGCTTTAAATAGTTCTTCTTGCCTTCTTTCTCTTCTCTTCTCCAAGCACTCATCCTTCCATTAACACTGGTTGGTGTCATGTGCATTTTTGTATCATATGATGCAGGACCAGCTGCACAACCCTGTTGAGATTATGACTGCATTCATCTTGAGTGTTCTGGGGAAATGGCAAAGATTGACATTCCAGTGCTTAACTGAGATACTGTCAGAAGAGTGAGTTTGTGCTCTAGAAGTTTTGCAGTGGCATATCATGATTTCTTGTGCTTTCCATGAGTTTCTGCTTTTTATCCTTAAGAAACACAGCCGTCAAATATCCATCTATCTACCATTTGTTCCACTGATATCCTAACTGATGAGGTATCTTATCTTTTAGTCCTAAAATGTATACTGAATTTTCCTTGCACAGTTATTAGATTGAAAATTTAATTACCTCTCCATATTGTAATTTATAACCGAGGTTCAATACATGCTGAAGAATTAGTAGGGTCAAGAGCTAAAATGTCTTGTTCAGAGCATTTCACAAAATTAATCCCATGTGTGTGTCAGCCTTGACGCTCTAAAATCAGTGAAATATCAGGGAAAAAACTGAAGGGTTTTGTTTTTTCTCCAGTGACATATTTGGTGTGTACACAGATGAGAGTTGTACGGGACCTCACGGAGAATCCTTCCAGCACAATTTACCTTACGACTTCAAATGAAAGTCAAATTTTCATTACAGGTAACTTAAACTAGTTTTAGTTGTATGTAGTTCTCACTTCTTTGGAAAGAGTGTTTTCATTTTACAACAAAATAATCAGTGCATAGTATTAGTTTCCCTATCAGAAGTGACTGAGTTAATAATGAAATACCACTGCAAAAAGAAAAAGGCAAATTGCATTCCTGTGAGGTGTTAATGGGTGTATCTTATGAAAAGAACCTCAGTATTATTAGGTTAATTCCTCTGTTTACTAATTCTTTCAAACTGTTTTAATCCTTTGATCATGTAGCAGTACAGATTACCACTTCCTTAAAAACATTAAGAATCACTTGCCGTTTCTCTGCCTTACAAGTTTCCCTATTAAATAAATAAATGGGTATAGTTGTCCTAAATTTATCTTAGCTAATCTTTTTCACCACATGTTTGGAGAGCCGTTGTGTTTCATCTTTCCCAGTGGGCAGACCGTAATGCCTGTGAAGGGTTGTGGTGCTGGGCTGCACTGAAGGAGCATTCCTTCTAGAGAGTCTCATTTGAGTGCTCCTGTCTGCAGTTACAGTACTCGTCATGCTCCTGTGACACTGTGCACTAGATGCCACCAGGCAGCAGGGCCAGGCACCGCTGGTTATTGCTCTTGAACCAGGAGGTGTTGCAGGCGAGTGATGTACTGGCCAAAGGCCAAGGGAGTATAAGATGCAAGGGGTGTATCTTTCCTGTGTTTGTTTATGCAGCTCATTTTTTCAGTGTTCCCAACTTACCAGTCATTCAGTCTGAATCTTTTAGCTGACAAGTAGGAATAGAGAAAAATATTTTTTAAAAAAGTAGCTGAACGTAGTTCTATGCACATGATCTTTCCTGACAAGCTGGGTAGGGTGTTTTGTGCTTAACTGGACTAGAAAAGCAAGCTAGTTTTTTTGTTAGTAGGTTTCTAATGATTTAATTTACTCCTCAATGAAGGGTTTGAGAGGTTGGGGTTTTTTCCTTGGCTTTCCTTCGGTATATTTTATGCCTAATTTTCTAATGAAATACTTAAACTTTCCCCCACCTTATCTTTAGTTTATTTTATGCATGTTTGGGTCCTAAATGAGAACCGGATGGGTCCTGCAACTGGAGGTTGCAAACCCTTGGGTAAGATCTGTTTCATTTCACAGGTTAGACATAGACCCATTTAGGTTCTTTGATAAAACTGGTCTTTAGTCCGTACGTTGGTTTTAAACAAGCCAGCAATGAATACATACCTTGCCAGTTACCTGTCAGTAACAACCTTTGCTGAACCCTACAAAAGTTAGTTCTCTGCTCTTTCCTGCTAATACAACAAGTTCTGATCATGATATTGTTTTGTGTGCTACTCTGAGAAAGTATTCTAGTAGCATTTTTCCTACTTGTTTTATTTCTTTCTCTAACTTAACATGTGTCACTTTCAGTGTCAAATGCGCGTGCTGGTCAAGGAATTCAAGATACTCATTTCCGAAAACTGTTGATTAGTGGAAAGATGTGTTTTGTATTCCCTAGTCCAATTTTTCTTACTTTGTTTTTTTCTATCTAGTGTTCAGGATAGTTTCAAGATGAGAATGAATGACAGTAACCAGCTTTGGTTTTGATATTGATTTTTTTTTGTTTTAAAAGGGTGGCACAAGGGCCAGCCATACACCAAGGATACCAAAGTGAAAAACTTCATTCAGTGGACTAAAACACAAAGTGAAGCTGATCAAATGAAGAAAACTGTCATTGGTGGCTATTATCCTTTTCCACGACCTCCAAATAACTTTTTGAAATATTGTAAAAACAATAAAGGTATCACACGGTCAAGTATCTTTAAGATTTGTGGCCTTTTTCAGTTTAGTGTTACTCCAAGTGTTTAAAGCATCAGTTGAAAAGCAACACAGTTACTATTAGTGATTAAGGGCTTATAGTGATAGGATGAGGGGTAAGGGCTTTAAACTGGAAGAGGGGAGATTTAGATTAGATGTAAGGAGGATGTTTTTTACTCCGAGCATGGTGAGACAGTGGAACAGGTTGCCTGAGGTGGTTGTAGATGCCCCAGCACTGGATGTGTTCAAGGCCAGGTTGAATGGGGCTCTGAGCAACCTGGTCTAGTGGAAGGTGTCCCTGCCCATGGCAGGGGGGTTGGAACCAGATGGCCTTTGAGGCCCATTCAAACCCAAACCATTCTATGATTCTATGATTACACAGACTTGTAATATCATTTATCAAAAACTCCCTTTCATGACTAGATGTATCATAGGCTAAATCCTCCTCTTACAGGAAGTATCATGGCACCATTTGCTGCAGGAGAACTGTAGTGGCTGACATGAGCTACAGATCCTCCCCAGCAGTTTTACTCTGAATATTCTGCTAAATCAGAAATCAAGACAGTTATACTGAAGAATACAGTGAATTAGAAGTTTCACCTGAAACAGAAATTGTGGTCTCTGATAATGGGCTTATTGTTTACATTTTTTTCCATGTGATGTGAACAACAAAAATATTTCAAATTCTTCAAAAATACAGATTTTAATCAATTTAGTATTTAGTCATAAATTATCTTTTCTTTTGAGTATCACAATTCAGACATTTTGATACTGTATTTCTTTAAAACTTGTTTATGGAAATTTCTTTCATTGCAGTTGAAACAGTTTTGAAGGCGATAGGTGAAACGGGGAAAGAGATTGAAGACTTGCACTACAGAGAACACAAGCGCATTGCTGTTCAGGGAATCATTAGTGCCATAAGATACATCAGCTGTAGCAGTGCAGGTGAAGAAGCTGCAAACGTGGAACTTGTTCAGGTACAGTGTTTGAGAATTAACGCCATAGCACTTGATCAACTATGATCGTAAGTAGGATGGAGAATTTCTCATTTGAGTTCAGAACCTAGTTACGTTGTCTCTTAATTAACTTCAGTTGCTGTTTGAGAGCCAAATGTTTGAAAGTTACTAGTTTGACTGGATAACCTAATGTAGGTTGGAATGTGGGAGAGGCAACTCCTGCAACATGCTCACTGTCACTTTCTAGACAGAAGTTACCTTATTAATGTGATTAGAAGATAAATTCCACTAGATATGTGATTTTCAGAAGGTAGGATAAATTGTTCTCTTCCTTTAGAAGTTACTTTAAAACATGCAGGTTTTCAAGATGGAAGCAATAGCTTTAAGTTCTTTGAAACTCTTAAACAATTAACTCTTCTTGCAGAAAGATACTTCTGAATCTCTTGAAAGTTCTGCCACGTCCAAAGAAGACTCTGTTCATAAGGGGAAAAATACCAACTTTCAAAATAAGGAAGTTAAGACTTTTTTGGAACCACACAGCACTCCTGGGGAACAGCATCAGCAGCAAGGTCTACTGTCAAAAAAGAGTTCGGTCAAGAGAAAGATACCATGCAGATTAAATACAGATGCAGAACAGTAAGCTCTCTTCATAAGTATGTAGTGGATCGTCTAAAAAGTGTTTACAGAAATTAGTTCAGAGCCCAGGCCATAGAAAATACGTAACAAAGCTTTAAAAGCATACATAGTTTAATTTTAAAAACCTAGTTAGGTACTTTTCCTAGCATCAGGTGCTGACATTTATACTGTTCAGGCTAATGAAGGATTGATTAAAGCAAGTATCTGGTTTGCAGTGCTCTCTTCAGATTAATATTTATGCTACTTTGTTGTTAATCTCACAGATTTAATAATCTAACAGTAGTTAATACTTGAACCATATATAGTTCGGTGACATAGCCATGGAACAAGCAACAGTTACCTGGCTGTGGGGAAGACTTCTTCACTGAAAATGCAGAATCAGGATCTGATATACCTGTTCCTTGATTTCAAACATATATTATTCTTTTTCTTCCTGGTTAATGGGATGTCCAGCATGTAGCTGTAACTTGCTGTCAAAAAGTAAAGTAGATGGTGGTCATGTGCTAACCTAAAGGCTCAAAATAACTTGTAGTACTATGGCTCTGCTTGTGATGGGTTGTCATGAAATTGTATTGTGTTCAGTCAGATGTAGACCAAGGGGACCTGTCCGATAGAAGGAAGTGGAGTAAGACAAAGTAAAATTAAATTCAAGAGTAAAATATCTTCTTGTATAAGATTGCCCTTTGTTGCAATGTTTGTGCAAAATCTAATGTACCCATATGTGGTATTAAAAGCAGATTATTACATTGACAGATTTAATGTTGTAACTATCTAGTCAGTCACTTTTTTTTTTTTTTGTAGTGGATTTTTCATGCTGTAAAGGGTGTATTTTTCATCTCAACTTTTTACATCCAAAAGTCATAATGCGGGAAGAGGGTGGGTATTCAGAATATTTGGGGGGAAAATGAGATAAAATATAATTAGGATTGAATGAAAATTTAAGACTAAGAGAACCCTGGTGAATTTAAGTTCTGTCTTGGCAGTGTTACAGCAGATTTGTTAGTGGATTTCCATTCCGTAAGAAAAATTCCAACGTTTGAGTGTCTTAGGTTAGTTTCTTAGCCTGAAAGAAAAACATGCATGTTCTTCACTTTGTGTATTTCCATTTAAATAATACTGTAAAATAATGGTGAATTTCCTACTTCTAAGGGGAAGTGCCTCTGTTACTCCTGTGTCATCTCACCACTATTTCACACGGTCTGCAAGAAGAAAATTTAGGTAAGTCATGTGCAGTTAATTATGTTAAATAATTGCAATGATGAAACAAAGATATTTGAAGTGAAACTTTTACAGGTCAGGGATCTGTAATGGAAGTGAAAGAACACATCAGGGTAGAGCTTAATATTTTCCATTCTCTTCCTCTGCACTGATTCTAGTTCAGATATATCGGATTACTTTATTCTGAAACATGGTTTTGAGTGTACTGTTAAACATATTTATATTGCTGCTAGTGCTGCTCGGGGAATCTATACTAACAGGGGTCCTTCATGGTAAGCAGAGCCATATATGTAGTCTTTGCTTCAGAGAGATTACAGTTTAAGTAGGAAAGACAAAGGTAGGAGGAAGGGGTGCTTGATTAGCAAGCAGAGTGAGCAGTGTAATAGCATTAATGGATTTGCTAGCAGTGGTTGAGCTGCACATCATCCTTGATGCTATAGTTGTCCCTGAGAAGCCACTTGGCTCCTTCCATGACCCAACACTCAGTCTTTATCAAACTTGGTTTGGATCCAGAGAATGATTTTTAAAAAAAAGAAAAAAAAGTCCAGATAGGAGTTTCAAATCCAGAGCCCTGACGAGTCTGGAACCTAGGGAAATAACTACAAGTGGGAAATTGTTAAGAAAACTGAACACGTGTTGTTATGTGATAGTCTGGGGTAAAAAGCTACTTTCCTTCATGCATTTTGTTCAAGGACTGTAAATTCTTGTCATTTGTTCCAAACACAGCTTGGGGGTAACTTGAATGTTTGAACTCTTCGGTGTCAATAACTTTGGGTGTTTGAGTTTTTTTGGCAACGGTGGTTTGGGCTTGTGTCATGAGTACGTATACCCCTCAGTTGCCTTCTTAGTTTACTTTTATCACCTCTTCCCTCCTCCTAAAACAATCACAGTGCTACAGATATAGCAACAATAGTAATGATGGAGTTGATCATAAGGTGTTGACCATTCTGCCCTACAAGCAAGCCTGTCTTCTTGAAAATCGTTTCTTGGAAGCTAATTTGCAAAAGCTTTTTACTGTGGGATTAACAAGGCTCTTTCAAGACCCCATGTCTGTTGTTTCTTCTGGTCCTCTTGGTAGATACTACATTTTTTAGGAGAAATGGTTGCCTAGCTCTGCAGCCCATTTGTTAAAAGCATGACACTTGGCTTTCAGGTCACATCTCTGCAGGTGATGCAGGAGTTTGCAGGGACATATGGCCAAAACCATAGGAAGATCAGGAGGTTTTTTTGGAATGTGAGGAATCCTATTTTCTTTCACTTGCTGAGAAATGTTCCATTTTTTCTTGGGGGTGGAGGGTGGTAAGAATGTTTTCTCCCCGTTTCTTAAAAGTGAAGCAAAAAGTTAAGGCATGTTTACTTTCTTCTCTGCTTTTCTCAATCTGCTACTCTCCTTGCTACCTGTGTGTCCACTCTATGCCATTAGTGCTAGAACCCCAACTAAAGGAGGAGAAAGTCTGTGTTGGATTATGGAAAGCTGTTTCACTCTATATAATTAAAAGGTAACTTGTGTATTTCTGTAATTAACTGTGAAGTTGTGCTGAATTCTCCAAATTGCAAAAGAAAAATAGCAAGTTAGCCTGACATGCCTTAAAATTGCATTGTTTTCTGTTCTGTTGCGTAGAAGTAACAGAATGTCAGCTCTCACTGAAATATTTCAATACGTTGCTGAAATAACTACTAGAAATAATTAGAGATACATTTTGAAGTGCGTATTCTATCTTAGACTATTTTGCATCGAGTATTTTGTGCAGTTTTTCAGCATGTGGTTGCATTTTTTAAGTTCTGTTGTTTTTAAACAGTAAAAGCTTATTTTAAGGCTTTTTACTGACAGCCTCATTTCCTGCATTTCTGAGGTAACATTCCTACTTTTCTGAAAGTAACTTGCTTGTGTGCTTCTATCCTTGCAGTTTCACTTCTGTTTATGTGATTTGTGCCCTTTTCTCAGTTTTCCCTCCCCTCTGGTGAGAGCTAAGGGATAGGGATTCTCTGATATGGGGAAATTCAGCTTGAGGTTTGCATGACTGAAAGTTTCCCAGAATTGGCATTTCCTTCAGACCCCTTTTTCACGTAAATCAGAGTTTTTCAGGCAGAAATTGGTAGATATCAACAATCAATTTATGTAGACTCGTTAAGTCATCACAGAAGGCTGGTTTCTATGTTACTTGCCGTGGTAGATGCATATACCAGAATGCCATGACATTATGTTGATTTCAAACCAGTCTAGAAAACAAGGCTTTTTACCAGTCACATCAGTGAATGGGGTGTTCTGTTTTGTTGTTTTGAGGCACTTTAATTCCTGCATCATTAGAGCATAGCTACAAGTTTTAACTATATTCTTTCTTAATTTTATTTCTCACATTTAGTCCCAGTTCTTACAAAATAGGTGTGAAGCACAGATATGTTTATTTTCTCAGTATTTTCTAAAAGCGTTCATCTGCCATCCATTCGGATTAATGTTATTTTCACTGACAATACTTTAAGATGACTGGAAAGGTGAATACCACTGCACCTGGAAATACTGAATAAAGGCTTTTTTGCAAGTGAGCATCTGTGAAAAGGGGAGTCTGCAGAATGCAAGCTGGGAATAGCAAATTGGGCATGGAACAAGTTCTCATAAAGCTGGCACGGGCAAAATAGGAATGTGGGTGTTCTGGTGTACCACAGCCACGGCACATTGCAGTGAATAGAAGGATTTGGATTATATCAGGTGGCCTGCAGGCATACTGGCTGGCAAAGAAGTGTATAAACTGTGTATGTAGACAAGTAGGTTTCCGTTATGAACCTCGCTCAAATTACACTGTACACACATCCAGCACAAAGCAGTCCTGGAGGAATAACATGTTGGGCAGATAGGAGAATTCATCCCAGCTACAGATCTGTCAAGGAAGTGGGGAAAAGTTGTAACAAGTGATTTTCATATTTTTCTGAGGCTCTACTAGGTCTAAATGAGAGCCTGTTCACCTCCAAAACAAGAAAAATTATATTCCATAATACCAACTTGTCAGCAGTTATGACTTAGTTTAAGCCTCTGCTTTAACGAAGTGGGAAGTGGCCGTGTATCTGATTTGGCACATTAATTTTGGAGCAAGCCTTTCCTAACATTGTGTGAGATTGTCATGTCTCTTGTTGGGAAGTCTGAGTCTCAAAAGTGAGAATTAGTTTTGTGGGCATTACTTTTTAATTAGCCTTCTTTTGTTGATACATGTCTTCTAATGGCTCAAAAATGTGTTAATATAGTTGGTATGTAAATGTTTAATTTATCATTACACATACAGGGTAATCACTTGCCATGATGGTTCTTGTAAAAGGAATTAATTCTTCTTAAGATGCTATTTTAATGCAAACATTTTTAAATGTAGAAATCATAGAACCATTTAGATTGGAAGAGACCTTTAAGATGATCCAGTCCAACCATAATCCTACTCTGCCAAGTCTGCTACTAAACCATGTCCCTCAGCACCACATCTCCACAGCTTTTAAACGTCCAGGGATGGTGATTCAACCACTGCCCTGGGCAGCCTGTTCCGCTGCCTGACAACCCTTTCAGTGAAAAATGTTTTCCTAATATCCAACCTAAACCTCCCTTGGCACAACTTGAGGCTGTTTCCTCGTCCTATCAGTTGTGACTTATGAAAAGAGACCAACACTCACCTCTCTATAACCTCCTTTAAGGTAGTTGTAGAGAGCAAGGAGGTCTCCCCTGAGCCTCCTTTTCTTCAGACTAAACAGTCCCAGTTCCCTCAGCTGCTCCTCATATGACTTGTTTTCCAGGGCCTTGACCAGCTTCATTGCCCTTCTCTGGAGCCGTTCCAGCACTTCAATATCTTCCCTGTATTGAAGTGAAATAATACTGTAGGAAGCACGATGCAATTATGGAATTATTTCAGAAAGAGACAAACTTTCCTGCTGTCTTTAATCAGAAAACATGAACACACCACTGCATAAACTGGAGATCTGGCATATTGCATGTGTCTTTCTGAGGCTGCCCTGGACCTCAACGTTTGAAAAGTACTGTGGACTACAAAGTCATATCGAAGCACATACAAATGTTCATTGACCAACATTTTCAATGCAACTGTGCTCAGAAGCTTGGGTGTATGGTGGGAAGCAAGTAGGATCATGCTGTTCGAAAGTTCTCTATGTGGCAGCTTTTTTTTTGTTTACAAAATTAGGTGGTTGAAACCTCAGTTACACAGTTTGTGCTGCTTAAGTGAGGATTCTTTCATGTCTAGAGTTGGAGATCACAAGGAGGTCACTCCAGTACTTAGCCCACACCATGATGACAGTGCATTTCATAACATGTACTTTCATACTCGAAAACCACAATGTATTTCCTTTGACCTTTTCACTAGATTTTAGATATTTTCCGTTCGTTATGAAACACTGACATGAAAATTTCAAGATATATTCTAGTACCAAATAGGAAAAGTGGAAACAAAACCTGTAAATTTCTATGTCTGAAATAGAGAATGTCCCTCTAAACATGTCTGTGATTCCTTTTTCACTGTCTGTATATTGTCCCTGTGCCTTTGCAGGGACAGTATTTTATTAGTAACTACTTCAGTAGTTTGAAATTTTGTAGTACCTTAACAATGTCTTTCCTGTGTCTCAGTTGTTCGTGAGGCAAGAAAATCAAGGTAGTCTTTTTCCCCAGTTTAATCAGCATGGTGAGCTTAGTATGAGGAATGGAGCAAAGAAGAAAGGAAGAAATGGGCCTAAGAGCTTATTTTACCATGTTGTGGCTGCAGAGTATCTGTTACATTTCTCTCCTGCACAGTATCCTAGGTCATTCATTAGAGATTGTTACAGAATAGTTCTTACCATTAAATCAAAATTTCAAGGTTCAAAGTGAAAGTATAGCAAAAATCTGGTTTACTTGATTGAACTGCTTGTTACAACAGGGTAGTATGTCCAAAGGAAAATAGATATTTGGAGTAACTTTATCATTTTTGATTCTGGAGTGATGGTGCAGTTCCATTCATGCTTTGCTTTTGACTGCTGAAGGATGCTGATGTGAAAGAGCAGCAGCATGCCGTGCGGCCATCTTTTAGATCAAGTCATAAACTTGCTGGTGGTCTGTGATGTTCAACTGTTGGTATCACACGTGCTATTTCCAGTAGGTGCCCAGTAGAGGGCAACAAACGCCGGGTTTTGAATGTAAAATACTTCCCCATCTACTTCATAAAGCAAAGAAATAGTTCTTGTCCTAAGCTCTTAAGAACTGATTTACCCAGTGTAGTAGGTCTCACTGTGTCAAGCTGCTGTATTATAAGTCTCATGATAGGAAACCAGATACTAGTGCTCACTCATTCAGGCTTGTACCACTAGGATTCTGTCACAGTTTGAACTTTTGCTGCTTAGTGTTTGAGGTTAAATAGGTTTTAAATATATATGTACTATAACTTTCTTTTTATAGTTTGGATGCATTTCAACGTGAAGATATTGTGCAAGATAAAAGCGACCAGGCTGTATCAGACAGTCTACAAAGCTGCACAGGTACGTTGCAAATAGTTGTTAAATTAACCTTAGGAGGTGTAAGCCTGCTTCTTCTCCTCAGGTCCAAAACAGGCAGCAAAGATATCCTTGTAACCCTTGTTTGTTAGGACAGCTCTTTACGTCTGGAGCTGCTGGAGCAAGGTATTGTTAATGTCATTCTACTCAGTCTTGTCCCCGGTGTGTTCTAAAGGGTGGCTGGAAGGACAGCATTGAGCTGTTGCCTAGTATGGAGAATAAATTCTCAGTGTTGCTTCACACAAGTTTTAAGATAGTTTTGTACCTCAGAAGCACTTAGTAGCATAAGACCCCACATTTTCTGGTGGCAGTTTTCTTGCTATAGTGATCTGCATGTGATAAAACTGTCCCTTTCTGGGAAGGTAGCCCCAGAGCTCTGTGAGTACCTAGTTAAAAAGACAAATGGAAGATGTAGGGAGGAAATAGATGGAACATACCAAGCCAGTAATAAAAATAATGTTTGGTTTAGGATTTTTCTAAGTTAATGTTACTGGTTTTTTCTTTGTTCCTCTGCAACTGAAAAATAAACTCGTGTTCTATGCAGTTAGTTTCTTGATATCTATTTTTGGATGAAGAAAGAAGTCTAATTTGTCAGTTTTCATTATGTGCAGCTTGGTCTGTTTTTTATTTCATGCAAATATTTTGACATGTTTTCCTCTTTTCAAAGCTGGCTGAATAGACTCTGAGTCATGTACATTTTGTCTAAAAGTTTGTCTACCGCTAGCATCTGTCCCAACATTAACATCTGCCAATTTACTTCTGTGTGTAGCTATATTACGTGTATATATATGTATAGCTATATTATATTATGTATTATGTCCATCCTTTTGGTTTTTTATAAGGCAGCAATTCATCTTCTTTTACTCATGACTGTGATAGGTTGTCTTTGTAGCCTATTGATGATGATCTGCTTTAAAGCAATAGAAATTACAGTGAATTTTCTCAAATATTTAATATAAGAGACTGAACTGGTGAGGAAACTTTCAACTTGGAGAAAAATTTGTACAGGTAACGGTTCAGAGGGAAGTTTAATTCCAAAGAAAGAGCAGCCTCAGGAACTATGTAGAGATCTGTTCTTCAAAAGTAAGAAAACATATCCATAAGCAAGTTTGATAATGAATTACTTTATTAGTTGTCAGTCTTCCGTGAAACTTATTGTGCTTTTAGAAACGAGAAATCAGCTTGAGTATTCCCACCTAAAATTAGTTTTTCAGAGATTTCTAGTAGCTGTAGTGTTTATCGTGCTATGGTGTTACTCTCTCTAGAATTGTTGATATTGTGTAGCGCTCTCATAAAATAAATGCGTGTATGTGGTTTCAATGAGTTGGTTTAAAAGACTGATTTTCCAAAAAAAAAAGAAAAAGTGAAGATGTAAAGTGAAATACATGCCTCATTTTTTAACTATAGTAAAGAAATCTTGCATTGGATACTTATATTTAGATACTTTTATTTAGGTATTTATATCTAAAACACAGATATATTTAGATACTTTTATCCTGAAATTCAAATATCATTTACACTGATATTTGCTCACTGCACGTGAAACCCTGCTTAACTTCAGTTGGCTGATAGTTTGAGCGTAGCTCAAAATAAATGAGTCAGTCTTTCATCTAACATAAATATGCAATAATTATATGGATATGTTAGTAAATGTAGCTACTAACCATATGTACATATTTTTCTGTCAGTGTTACTAATCTTATATAAAATACTAATTGTTTGGCTAATGATGATTTGATCTAAATAACAGCATGTTTATATTTTGCTTAACAAGCCTACTAATTAGGGTGTATGCGTCAAAGTGAACACTTCTATCTGTTCTGTGTTCCATCTGATTTTAAAGACACCTTATTTTTTGCCATATTCTGGATGGACCAGCCTCTTTTCAGTGGTGCCCAGTGATAGGACAAGGGGCAATGGCACAAACTGGAACACAGGAAGTTCCACCTCAACATCAGGAAAAACTTTACTGTGAGGGTAGCAGAGCCTGGAACAGGCTGCCTGGAGAGGTTGTGGAGTCTCCTTCTCTGGAGACCTTCAAAACTTGCCTGGACGCAATCCTGAGCAGCCTGCTCTAGGTGAACCTGCTTTGGCAGGAGGGTTGGACGAGATGATCTCCAGATGTCCCTTCCAACCCCTACCATTCTGTGGTTCTGTGATTCTGAGATTGTGTATCAATTACGTAGCATATACTTATTATTCCATTTCCTCATATGCAGGTCATAGGTACCATATAAAATGGAAGAGTGTTACTCAGAGCTTCACGAGTGTTGTTACTATGGTCCCAGGTAGAGCTTTCTTTTATATACCAGCAAGGGAAGGTGCCCTTAGCTGCCTTTAGAAGCTATTTATGGGAACATGAATTTTTTTTTCCTCCCTCCCTTTGTAACAATGTTTCAGCAGTGCTGACACTTCTGTTTCTTAGCAGCTCCGTATCATAGCAGCCTGCATCAAAGTAACACTTTTGGAATCATCATTGGGTAGATGTACAAAAAGAGGCAATGGAGATGTCCAAACCAAAATAAATTATTAAAGTGTATTTTTCAAATATTGAAGTATTGTAGGTTGAGGTTATTCAGTCTGGAGAAGAGAAGACTCTGGGGAGACATCATTGTAGCCTTCCAGTATCTGAAGGGGGGCCTACGTGAGAGCTGAGGAGGGACTTTTCATGAGGGCTTGTAGCGATAGGACAAGAGGTAATGGCTTTGAACTGGAGATTTAGATTAGAAATTAGGAAAGAAGTCCTTCACTATGAGAGTGGTGAGACATTGGAACAGGGAGGTTGTAGATGCCCCAACACTGGAAGTGTTCAGGGCCAGGTTGGATGGAGCTTTGAGCAACCCTGTCTAGCGGGAGGTGTCTCTGCTGTGGCAGGGGGATGGAACTAGATAATCTTTAAGGTCCCTTCCAACCCAGACCATTTTATGATTCTGTGATCTGGGTGGGAGCACTGTTGGAATAAGGTTCACTCACTGAATTTCATTTACTTTAGATACTGGGTTTTGCAAGAGCTATAAAGGCGTAAGATTGCAGTCTATGCTGTAAAATAGCATGAAGTGTAACTGTAAAGCAGAAATGTACTGACTCAGATTTACCAACAAAAATGTTTGCAAGAAAAACTATAGTAACATGTAGACTGATGACCAAATTACCTTCCAGTGTTTTACATGAGGAAAACATCTGCTGTATACTGTAATTATACAGCAGAGTGAAAAAAAAACCTTCTGCTAACTGAACTCAAACTAGTGTTCATCTCAATTGCTTTTTGTGGGAAGTCATGTGTTTAGATGTTCACCATAGCCATTTTTATGTTTCTGATTTTGTTTTGAAGAAGAAAGTAGTCTTTGCTGCCAAGAGGCTCTGTGTAGCTAGAGGAGTTCAAACATTTATTTTTCTGCTAAAGTGCAGTCAGATTGTTAAAGACTTCAGCAGCTTACTGTTTAAATAACCAGTGGTGGCTGTTTCTACTCTGCTGTCCCAATTACCCATCTGTGTATGCTAAGTTAATAATGAGTGTATAACTAGGACACAAATTACAGCACCAATTGAGGGAGAAAAATAACCTCATGATTGAAGTTTTAGAAAGATGAAGGGTTTTTTTTAAATCCCACTACTTATATTCTGAAACTTTTTTTTTTTTATTTGCCTAATGTACAGTATTAAGACTTCATGCATGTAGAGAATATTGTCATTCTCCAGGTTAAATGGTGGTGAAAAATGGTTCTTCATGTAGCAGCTTTCATGTGCCCCTTTACCTTATATGATGAATTCTGGTTCTGTGAGGAAAATACTGCTTTATGCAATCCAGAGCACACTTTCAGTTTCAGCATTAGTGTCAATTTTCTTTAAATTCACTGTTCCTTGTTGTCCAATTCAATGCAGCAAGACCTTCATTTCCCTTTTGAATGTTCTTGCATATGTTGTATCAAGTTTGTCTGTGTACATTCCAGTTTCTCCATTTTTTAACATCCTGATCCTCCATTGTAGTGATGATGACACTAAAGAGAAGTGATGTAAAAGAGCGTATGTCGTAGCAAAGTGTTGGGGGTGGGTAATACACCCAGTTCAGAAGGCTACTTGAGAAGTTGTTTCACAGGAGATAGAGGAGATACAAGGCTATAGTGGGAGTATTTTGAAATGAGCTCTCTGATAAGCTCTAAAGATGGGGTTTAACACCACGTGCCTTCAAAATTGGAAGTGGTGGTTGTATGAGCTTTTACCATTAACAATCCTCAAGTGATACGTAGTAGGAAAGAGGAATGGAGCTATCATTGACTGTACAGCAAGAAGTTTTAAATGTAGCTTAGAACTCAATGCAAGCATATAGCTATTGTGCAAGGGATGGAAACTTACCTTCACTTGTACTCATTTTAAACCTGTTTTCATGGTTTCTGGTTGTTCATTAAACAAGTTACATACTTCCCAAAAACAAGCCACGACAATGCTCTTCTATGTGGTGAAATAAGTCTTTTTACTGCCGGTGTAGCCTCTAACGTTACCAGTTTAGTCATGTTCCAACCCTAGTTTAATTACTTATGTTGTATGTTTTGAACATACTGCCATGTCTTCATAACCAAAAGTGTTCTAATGAAAATATTCCTCATCTAGCAGAGAAGTCGATACAATTCTATGAGCGTATAAGCATCTAAATATTTTCTGTGTTTATAACAGACCAAGAAGGAATGACTGATACAACTGAAACTGAAGAGACTGGAAGAACTTGTGACTCATGGCAGAGTGACCTGTGGGCACAAGTGAAAGACAAGTTAATGAAATATTTGCATCACAGCACAATTTTCCCAGAAAGCATCCCACGTAAATTTGATTATGTGCACAAAGACTTACTCATGCAACAGTACAACCTTCATGCAGCGGTGCACCAGCCAAAAGAAACCAGAGCAGACAAAAATATCAATGAGTTTAAAAGTGCTAGTGGCCTTGGGTATTACGAAGTGACAGTTCTAGGTAAGTATTTGGTAGCTCGGCTTCTAAAAAAAGGTTAAGCAGGAGCAGTATAAGATCTTAGCTCTTTGCTGTGTTGGGGATGACTTGAAGGTTCATCAGAAACTGAATGGATTTTCAAAATTAATCGGTCAATGACGAGTATTTCTTGAAGTTTGAAGAAATGATTGACATTTTAGATTTTTGTTAGAGTCATGATTTAGGGTGATTTTTTAATTCTCATTAAAAATATCTCTAAATTAAATGACTGAATATCTTGTTTCTTGATACCCCTTTTCATATCATTGCCATTTGGGTAGAAGTTTACATGTATCAGTTGAGGAATGTGTGTAGTCATTAAGCTATTGATTATTACAGTTAGAGGTAGGTCCCATTCCTTAGTTCAACCAGTTGGACGTAATCAGGTAAATTATTCAATCGCACTTGATTATCGTCAACTGACTTTCCTACTGGTGAGGTATTAATCAGAAAAAAGTTAGTGTTCTTAAAGGAAAAGGGACAACTGGAAGTGCTTCTTTTGAGCTTTATTCTCAGTGAGTTGTTTTTTGAGTACTCTTGCTCCAAAAGTGCCTTTCTGCCACGCTAGAAAATTAAGGGCTGTATTTTAGCCATACTCATCAACTGCTCTGTGCTGCTCCTGGTTAACGCAGCGTCAGCTGGTTGATCTTTATTTGTTAAAAAAATAAGTATGCAAGTTGATATATATTTGTTGGCATTACTGTGGCAGAAGGAAGTTGCCTCGTTTAACGATGCTCACATTAAGTTCCCATAATTTAAAATTTCCATTATTTGCTACGAAGATTGGCAAAGAAGGTGTTTGAATATTTAGTCATCAGAATCCTGGGACGTAAAATACAATATTCAAAATGAAAGTAGCACAAGTACTGCATCACATGCTGCATAGATATGCTGGTTGTAAAATTAATTCCTCTGCCCTTGTGGCAGCGATAAAGTTAAAAAGGAGAGTGAAATGGCTTCCAGTGTTGGTTTAATATTTCCTGAGCTAACAGCATTGTTAGCCATAAATCACAGTATGTTGTAACATCGTATCAGTTTAAATGTGCTTATGTATGAATATATATACATATATATTGAAATGTGCTTTTAGATGTCAGTTATTAATTAATGGACAAAGAACAAGTAAATAAAAATCGGAGTTCAGCCTGCAATGGTTTGGTTTTTAAAAAAAGAAGAAATGGTTCATGAATTTGCGAACAGGCTGAAGATGAAGTTTTCTGCTAACTTAAATATGTTTTTTCAACAGGTATAAACCACGATGTGGCAATAGATGTTGCATTTCTTCCACTGTTTTGTCCTGAAGATCCCCACTTATTTCAACTAGAAGACCTTCAAAATGATACATTATTGTCTTGTATGAGTTGCATCTCTGCGTGTCAGCAGAAGACCACCAGCAATGGAAGGCTTCGTGACATGTTTCCACTTTCAAGTGAGACTGGCTTTTGCTGATGTTACTTGTTTATTGTTTCTTGCTTTATCTTTCAATGCTAGAGTTAGTTCTCTGTAGAAATCTCTGTTGTAGGTCAAATGTTGTTCACCTCTTCAGTGAAAGATCTAGGCGACCACCTTTAGTAAACACATGTAATACTGAATTTTCAAGGCAATTTTTACTGGCGCTGTTCTCATACTCTGAAGATAGTATTTTGGTATCCAAACCACAAAATCTAAAGTTACCCAGATAGAATTTGCAGTTATTTGTTGATGCAAAATTAGACCAACCTAGAATTCGGTATGTGTGGCTGAGCATGTGAATATTTGGCAGAGTGAGCTTTGAAATAGAGTGGAAATAGAGTGTCAGTCAATCCGTTTCACTTTAACGCAACCTATAGTGTCTAGAAACTCAAGTATGTGCCTACTTGAATTATTTACCTTCAGATTATGCTTCTGATTCCTAGCACCTCACAACAAACACGATGAACACCATTAATGTGTATCATACTGCAATGTGCCATAAAAGCATCATGTTTTCCTGCACATTTATATAGACAGACCTGATTTTATTTAAATACACCGTTACTTTTCCTTGAATAATACTATGAAATCTGAGAATCACTAACGGTTAGGTAATACATACTTCAGCTTTTCCAGCTCTAAGTTCTGATACTGTAATTTCTAGTGATTGAATTTACTAATAAAATTCTACACCCAAAAAAAAAACCCCCAACAATCCAGTAGGTCAGCATTTAATAGTTAGAGCGAAGATTTTCACTGAAAGAAGGTTGAACATAGACGCATTACTGTATGGAGAACAATGTCAATTCAGTATGCCTTCTTACTGTATGTATATTAAAACATCTTTTCTTAACTTCTAGATGAAATTGTAAAAGCAGCGATGGATCTAGATGGCAAACATGTTGTCTGCATCTTGGACATCTGTCACTTGGGCGATGATAAGGTGGAAGTCTTTCTGAGCAAAATCTACAAGACAGTGGAACCTGATGTGCTGGAACCGGTGTAATTAATAACTTATTTTTCAGATTTATATTGTTCAAAAGGAGGGAAATAAAATTCCTGTAGCTTGAATAGACCCTCTACACATTGCACTTTTCTAGAATTAGCAGACACAAACATAAATTTATGATTCTTAGAGCAATTGTAAAGGTCATCCATGTAACTGAAACGGATGATCATTGTCTTTATTTTTTGGCAATCTTGAAACATGACACAGAGTCTTGGTCACTGATGTTCAAGAAGAATGAGTAGGCAATACAGTGAGCTTATCTTTGGATAGGATACCAAGGAGTATGATTGTCATCTCTTTCGCTCTGCCTGTGCACGTACAAGCACAGGATGTATCAGGGTGAGAACTGAGAAGAGAGGCTTTCCCAGTACTAAAGGCAACGCTTGCAAAATAATTAACTGGCTGTGATATAAATTCAGGCTGGAAATTGGAATAATTCTAAGGGTTAGAGCTGTTATGTTCTATAATGATATTTTAGCGGGAGGTACTATGGGCAGCCTACCTGCTCTTTAGGCTTGAAGCTCACTGCATTACTGAAAGGGATGAAGCTTCATGGTGCCATTAGTACTGGGGACTGGACTCAGTGATCCGGGAAGCCACTCTCAGTTCTTTTTACCTGAGCAACTGCTATGTTTTTATATGTCTGCTTTTGTATATACAGCGTTGGGTAGTGAGCCTAGCACCCAAAGCTTTTTAACATATTTTATTTATTAATTAAAAAAATAATGAAATATTTAAAAAAAGAAACTTTGTTAGTGGAACTAGCTTCTAGCTTTGCAAGAGAAAAATTGTCTTTAAGGAGCGCTTAGTGTGGCAGGATAGAGTTTGTCACACCATTAGGGTATTTTCTGTTGATCACCACGATCCTCTTTTTAATAATACCTGTATTCTGAATACATGAAGGAGCTCAGCAGCTGCGAAAAGCTGCTACTTCCACAACAGCAAGAGGTTGTAAAATTCTGTCAGCTTTTTGCCTGTATACTAAGTAGCAGCTGACTCCTCCTGAGTTCAGAATCAAATCCCACCTTTTCCTCCCATGTCAAACAGCCTCACGTCTTTTATACAATTCGATCCTTACGAAATTATTCTCAAGCAGAAGCTAAAACATAATGCTATTTGACAACTTGTCCACATGAAATGCTGGTCTCAGTTCAATTCTTTGAGAATAAATTATTGTATTATGGAAGCTTGCCAATTAAATTGTACTATTATTGACCAAACCCCACAGAGTTATTTTATAGCAACAGATTTATTCTTTTGTGGAAAACTAGGCACATTTTAGCAGCCTATTGGTAATTGAGGAGTATCTCTTTCAACTGGTAGCTCACTCATCTGCTCTGGGAACAGAGGACTTAGTCTTCAAGTACTTAAATTCTGCACTATAACTTCAGTTAATGGTAATTGAAGGAAGAATGTAACTGTCTTTATTATAGTACAAGTTCATAGGCAACTTCAGAAAAGAAGTAAAAGTCTTAACATTCTAAAGAAACTGATGAAATTATTCTGTCTCTCTAGTGTGGTTTACAGTTTACAAATATATTGATGAGAAAAGTTGAAATTAAATTGCACAGCAACTAAAAGTTAATTAAATGTGACTATGTATTGTATGTTTATATTTTGTAATCATATAGTATTCTAGAGCAATGTTTGTCAGCCCATGCCTTTCAGAGTACATTGTAACCCTGCCATAGAAGGCAAAATGAAAACATACCAACCTGAGAAGGGCACAGGTTGGTTGCAATATGTCATTTGTGTAATTTTGTTGTTTATGGGTACGTGAAGATTAGAGGCCATTGCTCTAGAGTGAGAGAGATTAGCACCAGCACTTCGTATACCCAACTGAGCCATGCTGACTGTGTCAGCCAGTATTTTTTATTTAGATATACTTCAGGTCGAAGTCTAATTTTAATGAAACCATTATTTCTAGAAGTAATTTTTAAAGGAATTATCTTTGTACGAAAGGACTGACGTGGCTGACGCTGTCCAAGAGCCACTGTTCTGTTGTTCTACCCACTCCATCCAGTGCAAGAAACAGACCTGCAACAAAGGCCATTTGTCACATTGCACTGCTTAATATACTTTAGACATATAGCATTAATCAATTCATCCTCCATGTTAGGACTTCCTAAGAAATATCAGAATGGTGTGGATTATGTATAATATGCGCTTGAGATTTTAAAGTACATCATTTTATTTTAGAGAAGTGTTGCTTGATTTTTTTTTCATGGCAAAAGCAAGGAAGGAGAGAGGTTTACTCTTGCAGAATGAAGTGCCGATGTTAGAAGCACAGGCTTGCGATGTGTAGCTAGAGAATATTCAATACCTGTAGTAGACTTGCAATTTCCATTCTCTGGATCGTTTTGTAGAGGCACTTACCCCATGCCCGTAAGTTGCACTGAACTTAATACGCTGACTTCGGTGTCTGAAGTGTTGCAGTGTTAATATGTTGTTCCACCACCTGTCTAGACAGTCTCCCTCCTCCCTGCCGCACCAGCACTGTAGCACTGGGGCAAGGTCCTCTCTGCAAAGAAAGTACTTACTGTTTTATTGCACTTAGTGTTTACTGACACAAGTATAAAAAGTGTTTTTGACCCTGAGTCTGTCAAAACATGTTAATTTTGCCATGTTAAACCAAGATACAGAATCTTCACTCGTGAAAAAAATGTTATAGGAATCGTCTTTATTGCTGCTGTGTATTGCCACTGCTGAGGGTAAAATACTATCAGAGCACATTCCCTTACTGCAGAATTCGTACCCAACCAAAGAACTGTACTCTAAAATCTTACATTTGCTTGTTTCTTACATTTTCAGCATTAATTTCAAAGAAAACTGGCAGAAGGTAAACTGTATGTAACTGTGTGTCTAGAACTTGCTAAGTCATAGATCTTAGAGGTAAGATCAGTTTTTAATTAATGTAATGTAGAACTAGTGCAACAATGAAAACTGAAGAATATAAATAAATGAATTAATATATGTCAACGTCTTGGATTATTTCTTTCCATTTTCTTTTCACTCCTGAAAGCTGTTTCAGTTTTCCAAAAATCTTCTCCACAGTCATATTTACTCTTTTTAGTGAATCTTTACAGGAGAACTAGGTCAAGCTTCTGTCAAAATACACGTCCCCAATTGCAGCTTCTCTTGGCTTTCAACATTGTGTGCGGTGACTTCTGCAGGAAAACGGGGAAAAGGTCTGGACAACTTTACAATTTGTCCTTTATTTTCATTATGGACTACAAAGTTCTGATATGAGTAAGGTTTTCATTTTTCTGTTCTAATACAAGAAAACGAGTTGATACTAGTAATTGTTATGGAATACAGCCCTGACTGAGTTCAGAGAAAGAATCCATAGAGCCTACATCCAGAAATGCAGAGGTGTGTGATAGTCATTGGAGCAGCTCAATGTAAATCTTGAAAGCGAGCTAGAGTGTGAAAATGGGCTGAAAGAGGCAGTTTGCTTCTGTGGTCAGTTTAGGTGATTCTGCACCTCTTGCGCTGGTACAACTCGGTATTAAAATCTGTTCATTGTAAACACCAGCACAAGCTGGACCTGACAGGGTAGGTGACTGAGAGTATCCAATAGGAAATGTGGGGAATGACTTAGTTCTCTTAGTCTGTAAAATGGACGAATTTTTTTTATGTTTCCCTCCCTCCACTTTTGACCTTTTTAACAAGGTCATTTGCATCGCAGATTGCACTGAGAAGTGAGAACCCTGAGCTTACATCACTGGATGGAAGATGACCTGGTCCTCTGAAGCGATGTTCAGGTTGAAGTAGGAGCAAGGGGCTTAAGCAGTCTCTTAGGAAGCATCATCAAAGCTAGAATTTATGCAGAAATGGCAAAGAAGGAGGCAGGGAACAGAGCTTTGTGAAAAAGAAGCAGGAAGTTGGGGCTGAAGGTCACTTGCAGGTCCTTCAGTCTGCCTCTTTGTGTCACAACAGGTAGGTGTGTCACTTGTGTTCCGTCCCCGCCCCCGCTCCAGATGAGCTCACTGACACCTCCAGGACTCCTCTGGGTGGTGTCAAGTTCCTGCTGGAACTGAAATTTCACCCTCTTGAGCAGGCTGTAGGCTAGCGACAGCTACCACGGGCCAAAAATATCTGTAGACGTCTACATTTGGTGCTTATATGAATAAGCAATGAAGCAAGCAGATAAGTTCAGCTTTTTCTGCTTCTTGGTGGTTTTTAGTATTTCATTCAAGACTACAGAGGCATTTTCTGTGACTGCCTCTCTAAGCTTATTCTATTTCGACAGCACCAGCAACAGGTCTGTGTCCGAGCAGTGCGAATGTGGCCTGTATGGATTAAATTCTCCTCTGCTTAGCGCTCGGGGGCTTGTGAGCATTCCTAAAGCCGCTAACCTTCAAGCCTGCGAGGCAGATACTCAGTTCACCATCACAAAACCGCCATGGATAGCACTGATCGAAAGAGGCAATTGCAGTTTCGCTGAAAAAATCAAGGTGGCCACCAGAAGGGGTGCAACGGCAGCTGTGATCTACAACGCGGTGGACAAAGGCAACGCCACCGTCCTGATGTCGCATCTCGGTGAGTACCGCAGCGTGAAGTGCTCAATCCTGATCTTTTCTCTGAAGTTTCATTCAGGACAGCAGAGCCAGGCTATAAGGAAGCAGTTGTGTTTATGAATGATCGTTGCTTTTATGAAGAAGTTAGACAGGGAAATGTATTATGCAATTTGAGTCTTGACTTCAGTGCTTTGTAAGAAATACTCTGCCGTGGCATTCTGAGCTCAGTACAGTGTAGCCAACTGGTGGGTCTCTGGAGTTGGTACTGTTTTTAACTTATACGGCACGCAAATTATTTTGGACAGTAACTTAGAGAAACCCTTACTGTCTGCTTTGAAGGCACTAGTTTATTTCTTGAGGTTAGAGGATACAAATGAATCTACAAGTATCTGCAGCGTATTTCTTGAGGTTAGAGGATACAAATGAATCTACAAGTATCTGCAGCGTAGGTGTATGCTTGGCAGGTTGCAAGCCAGCTCTTGCTTTTTTTATTTTTCTTTTTTCCCTAAATTGTTCTAATCCGTTCTGAACAGTGACTGATGTCAGCTGCTTCTGGGGTTCCCTAATTTCTTAATGAAAGGTTAGACAAAATGATTGTACTCACTCGTTCTGGCCCTAAGAGCAAGGGATCTGTCATTAGGGCAGAACTGAGAAGCTGACAGGGATACTCTGTTGCTTTGTCTTTATTTCTGTGTGGTGTTCCTCTAGGTCAACCAGTCTAGTAAGAATTTTAGTACACTGCATATGTATATGTAGCTAATTCTGTGAAATACACTTTTGTGAAGCTCCACTGGGAATCCTTTGACTTAATTCTTGCTTGCCAGGCTTTGTGAGCAAACTGAGCGATTTTTAACCCAGCAATGAGTCAGCATTTTACTGACCACGTCCATGTGCTGGTTTGGAGCCCACATCTGGGCCACACCAAAGTCAGACAACACCAGCTGTTGAGGTCCCCTGTAGGAGCATCACAGGTTTATGACCCTAACCTTGGTGGGAGGCTCAGCTCCAAAAGAAAGAAACAAACAAAACCATCCTAAACAAGATATTGCATAACACAATTTAAATTCTGCTGTATGGCACTGAAAGTGCAGTGGGTTTTTGTAGCATGCATCCAGCTTTGACTCTCCTGGTATCAGGACAGGCCCTAATATTTCTAAATAGAGCTTAAATGTTTTACTGGAAATGCGTAGCTGTGGTGGTTCAGTCCCTGCTGGGAGCCGAGCTGGGAGCTGCTGCTGCCCCAACAGCGCCGGTCCGGGGAAGAGGGACGGGGAAACACAGACCTGGGATTGAGATAAGGAGAGTTTAATACAATGACACACAGGAAACAGTCGCAGTAACAACAGCAATGACAACAGTGAGAAAAACAGCGTACAGAACGAGCGATACCGTGCGGACAGACGGACGGAGCACGTGCAAGTTGCACTGTGCGACCAGAGCTGGCCCCGGGGCACGATGTCAGCATGGTATGGAATAGCCTAGCTGCACCAAATCAACCCTGTCCTGGCCAAACCATGACAGTAGCCAATAATCCAAAGGTTTTGTTCTACTTCCAGAGAAAGTGATTTAGACTCCACTGGCTGGCAGGTCACGATTCAGATTAACTTGCCTTGTTTATTTGGTTTTGGAGCATGCCAGCTCCTCTTAACACTGGATGAATACAGAAATAATTGCACTGGCTTTATGTAGCTGCAAAATCAGTGCCGGCTGCATTTCTTGCAAGTGGTGTTGGTCCCAGCTCATCCAAGGTGTGAGCGTGGTGGGAGCAGGTGGCCTGTTGCCCTGGAGGTCAGCAGAGGACAATGGAATGGAACCTTGTTTAGACACACTAGGTAACAGGGATGTCACAAACCCAACAGACTAGACTCCAGAAATAAGAATTATTTAATATAAACTCTGAAAGCAGACCCAAATTTTTCAGATTTTTTTTTTCTAAAACTGAAAAGATTTTTTTAAAGGGTTGTTAAGCATTGGAACAGGCTGCCCTGGGGAAGTGGAGTCGCCATCCCTGGAGGGATTTAAAAGACGTGTAGATGAGGTGCTGCAGGACATGGTTTAGTGGTGGGCTTGGCAGTGCTGGGTTAATGGTTGGACTCAGTAATCTTAAACATCTTTTCCAACCAAAACAATTCTATGATGATTCTATAAATCTTGAAAGCAACAGATATATCACCTGTGAGTGTCTTTCATGAGTCATGAAGTCCCATCTTTCTTAATTTAATTCATTTGGTTTTCTCACAGACAAATTGTGATTTTTATAGGACTATTTCCTAGAGTTGTCCTATGGGACAAAGTGGGTACTATGGTCTGTTTGGTGGCAAAGAGAGTTGCAATGCAGTCAATGCAGTGCACATGTTAAACACAGGGAGGGCAAAACACTTTGGTGAAATGAGCTCTTCATCTCATCAGTATAAGAGAAGCATCTGCATTTGTTTCCCTCAGTGCAAAGCGTGGAGCTGTACATTCTCCAGGTAAAACAGAAAAAGCCTGGGAGAGGGCTGGTCACTGCAGCACAGCACTTAGAGCAGAAGAATGCTTGGGGATGATTTTTTTTTTTACAGCAGACTTGTTCACAGGGCTGGCAAAGGAACTCTTCTTTTGGCTGGAATCTGCCAATAGTGACATCATCCAGAGAGCTGAGGAGACTTGGAGGTGAATCCTCTCTGCTATTTGGGTAGGGATCTCTGGAGATGAGACACGCTGTTGGCAGAGCAAGGAGAGAAAAATGCCCTGCTGCTGCCAGCGGCCTGCGAGCTACTCATTAAACAAGGAGCAGCAGCCTCCAGCGTTATCGGCCAGCTCTCGGCTGGGGGCCAGCCCTGACATCTTCAGTCATCCATCTGCATTGCTCTGCTGCTGTGCAGGGCTATAGGAATCCCATCAACCCCATCTCCTTCATTATTTATTAGACCCTGGGGCACTGGCTGCAGTTTCATAGAATCACAGAATACCAGGTTGGAAGGGACCTCAAGGATCACCTTGTCCAACCTTTCTTGGCCACAACCTGGTCTAGATAAATGGCCCAGCACCCTGGCCAGCTGAATGTTAAAAATGTCCAGTGTTGGGGAAAACCACTATTGTTTCCCACCGTCCTCCTCCCTTCCTGCTGACTTTAACATAAAATCAATACAGCTTTCTAGCTAACCTTATTTTCTGTTACAACACACCAACGTTATGTATGTGTTTCACATCGTAAAACACCTGCTCAATCTTGGAGCAATGAATTAGTTTGTTCTGGGCAAAGTCCAGGCTTTCAGGAAACGTCGGTAATTTAAAGTTCCTGAGAAGGAACAAAAAGAAAAACTCCCCTCTTGATGACTCCTCCTTCATCCTCTACTGTAGTTCCTTTTACCTGCCATCAATTTTGCCTGTTACTGGATATTGGGTTGTTGTTACACACACACAAAGATAAAACTAATACACTAATAGCTTTTTACTATCAAAAATTTAGAGTCAAGATACCAGTAGGAACTTCCCCGTTCCTCTCCAATTGCAAAATCACTGGTGGGAAAATGCTCTACTTCATCTGAAAGATTTTCTGTAGCTCTTTGTGTCTTATTTGCCTGAAGTTACTGTGATCCAGTGGTACAGCAACTAAGCTTTTGCTAGAAGAAAAAGTTATCTTTTTTAGTAGTTGCAGCACTTGCTTGATTTGCTTTGGAAAGGAAATGGGCTACGCATCTGTAACAACATTTTTCCAGCACCGCTCCTTGAAACTTAAATGGAAATTCCAGGAATTTCCAATTTTTGGAAACATAGCCAAATTCAAACAATTTTGGGGCCCCTTTTTATTAGTAACAAATCCCAGAGTGCAGACAGGAGCAGGGTAAGGGTGCTCTGCAGGCACAAACAGCTGGCTGGGGCCCAGGCTCTGGGAGCAGGGCTGGCACAGGCAGGGAGAGGGAGCTATCTTCTTGTCACTGCACTTTTTTCCTATTCATTTATGAGAGAAAATAGGAGACTGGAGATAGCGTAAAAAGTAATAATAAAGTTAAAACACCATTATTGCTGGCATTTGGATACTAGTCCACTGCAACAGCTAAGCTAAAATACCAAGTGTGTTCTGAAAGGTTTTTTCCCAGGGGATTTACTAAGACCCAGTGAAAGGGAATTCTCTTACTGATAAAGCCTCCAAGACTCATGAAGAACAGTACCCAGCAGAACTGTTGTACAACAGGAGCAACCAGTTATCTCAGTTTGTCTGTACAATAGAAATAACCGGGAATCCAGACAATAATTGAAAAAAAATTGTTGTGGATCTGCATTTCCTTCTAACTGGTTTCCAGGATATTGTGTAGCCTCAAAGTCTAACTTCTGTTATCTCAGATGTATTTTGAGATACGGTCTTATCAGCTGTTTGTGCAATATCTATCACAAACTTGTGGGTTGAATGCCTGACAATGGCGTTTGGTTTTATCTTTTGTTTTGAAAGCTGGTATAAAATCTTGCTCAGGTTCCCTTAACTCCCTAAAATATCATTGCTCATTTCATCTTCAGACTCAATTCTGTTTTACAGCACATATTCAGTAATCTCTCTTTACTGTTAAAAAAGCCGGTCTCTCTTTCCTGGCTTTGAAAAGCCGGTGGGACCTGCACGTGAAAAGACATGAGCTTCCAAGAACATCCATGCAAAGCAGATGCCATGAACTTCCCTTTTCATTTATTCCTTGTGAAGTAAGTGGCTCTGCTATCAGCAGTCCAGACGCCTCTGTGAAGTCAATGTTCTCATAGCGTAGACTAAATTCCTCCATTTATTGTCTGAGGAAATTGTCTAAGTGATTTCACGTCTTCACTGCGGTGAGAGGTGCGGATGCAGGGAGGGCAGTGGCAGGAAGGGCGAAGCACACAGCCCTTCATCAGCAGGAGACGTTGATGCAGGGAGAGCTGGGGCAGGTCTGTCTGGAGAAGGCTTGAGGTGTTCTCATCCATGTGTACAAATTCCTGATGGGGCCAGAGAGGGTAGATATGATGGAGCCAGAGTCCTCTCAGTGGTGCCCAGTGAAACAAATAGAGGCAATGGGCACAAACAAGAAATTACATAAGAAAAAACTTCTTCACTGTGAGGGTGGTTGAACAGTATGGCAGGCTGCCCAGAGAGGTTGTGCAGACTCCATTCTTAGGGATACTCAACACCCAAATGGACACAGCCCTGGAGGGGCTCCAGCTGCCCTGCTCAGAGCTGGGTTGGACTGTCTGATCTCCAGAGAAGACTGCCTTTTCCTTCCAGACAGGCTCCTGAGCAGCCATAAAAATCCCTGTGCACTGTTCTCACCTCCACAGCGTGCAGGCTGCCAGAGTGCTGTGTTCAGGTCTAGGATGTTCCTCTGTCCCCAGAGCACGGAGCCAGCAAAGCCCAGTACCTCACCACACTGGCATTTAGTTCTGCTTCTTTAGTTTCCAAGGTAATCAATGTGATGAGCACTGGGTTTGTTTTAGGTGACTAGTACTGTGTGCCACTTGTTCATTCATAAACTTGGTGGTGAACAGAAGATTTGTCCTGGATCACAATATGGCTCTCTCCTGAGCTTCCTTGGTTAGCAAAGCTCAGGGAGAGGCTTTGCAATACTTGAACTGCCAGAACCAGAAGAAGCAGCCAACCTGCTGGCTTAACCATTTCCCCTAGAAAGAGAAAGGTGGCATCCTCTGTTTAACCTGCTGGAAACAAAGAACAACAGAAATAACTTGCATCTAATTTGAGTCAATCAAGCTGGCTTCTAGTTAAAAGCATGCAATATGTTATAGAACATGCACGGCTTTCCTCGGTCACTTATCAAAGTGTAACCTCTCTTATCAGTCATGCCGTTGCAGTTGAAGTTATGGTAGTTGTTACAACCCAAAAACTGAAGTGAAAAAAAGCTGTCATGGTGGAAGCCTGATGGTCACCTGCAGATATGAATGAAATGAGTCTTTGGGAGCATCACAGGATGCGCTGGTGAGGGTCAGCTCCTGGTGCCTTTTATCCACACTGGCACTGCTCTGAAACACCTCAGAAGGATCAGTGAAAGCCAACAGGGTGAACTGTGAACTGCCTGAGCGTAGCTGCCCAAGCAAGGAGCTGGGCGTAGATAGCTAAGAGCAAAACGCTCAAGACAAATTGAGTTTAAATCTGATCTCCTCAAAGGCTCCTGTTGTTCAAGGAGTTGCTCGGGCTCAGGCCAAGACTGAAAGCTTGGAACCCCACTGGATTTAAGCACTTCATGCCTTGTCTCTCACTGTGTTTTGGGATGGTCCCTCCTGGTGAAGCACAGAGAATGTGGTGGAGACCATCTTCTCCAGGAGCTCAGTGCACAGACTCAGGCCAGGGAAGAGCTGGATTTGGTTCCTTTTATCACCTGGGAGGATTCAAAGCCATTTTCTTGCTTCCTTGAAGTTCCCTGAGCTTCAGGCTTCGCTGGTATGCAACACAACTTCTGCATCCACAGCACTGCAGGAAAGCAGAGCCGATTGCTGACCCTACCCAGACTGGTGCATAATTAGAAGCAGGAGGGTGGATTCTTTAAGTAAATAAGTTTTGTGAGCAAAACAACTAACGAAGTGGGATTTTTGTTCTAACACCTGTGCCTGTATCCTTACATCCCCTCTGACTCCACGTGGGTAACTTTTTCCTCTTTTACACCTTCCTGTCCCCATGATTTCACCTGTTCTCACCATAATCTCAAGAGTCCTTTTGCTTCCTTGTTCCTTCAACTAATAAAACCAACTCTTTCGTAGTTGGGCCTCTCCCTGGGCAGAGGCAGTCAGGAGCTGGCAGTCCGAAAACAGCACATGGCTGCTGAACCTCAGGTTTCTGCTTCTCCCAAGGGACCTGCAGGAACTGATGGGGATTTCTGACCTCTAACCAGCTGCTGATGTAAAAAAACTTGTGGGAAACTTCTCCTTGAATTTTCCAAGCTTTCAGCTGAGTTTGGCTGAAATTGGTCATCAGTGTAGGCAAGCAGGAAAGTTATCTGCAGGGAGGAGATGGGGAAGGAGAAGGGATGAGGACAGAAAGGAAAACTATCTGATTGCATAACTTCTTCCCTTTGAAAACCAAACCAAAAATGAGCCAACTTGAGATTTTGGAGGTGATCAAAGCAGCAACAGATCAGAGGTTTTCAGAATGTGTTTGGGCCAAAGTTTCACTAAGTCTCCTTTGGGATCTGCCTGTTGTTTCTTTTAAAATTCTTATTGCAGTTTACTGTCCTGTTTACCTCCTAGTCCGGCTGGCTTCCTAACTAAGTATTCACACAGTTTTACAGAAAAAAAAAACACCTTAAACCTTCCAAAATCAGTGAGGTGTTTAGTTTGATTTCAGTGGACTCTAGACGGTGCCATTTTCACACGGAAATGTTGGGTCGGCAAGGGTGCAATAAGCTACGCCACCTTTTTTATAGGTGTATTTATTACTATCTCATGTAGAAATTAATCCTCAGTATTGTGAAGCAGTTATTTCAGAAGTTATCTAGGAGATATCTTAACATGGGCCATCAATTTGTTTGTAGTAGTCACTGTTCTCAGTTAAAATCTACTGCTGCTTTCCATGCAGTTTTCCAGATGGGCTGGTGGAGACATAAAATTATCGCCTGCTTCAAAGTGCATTACCATGTGCATCACCCAAGAGCGAAACTGTTAATGAAAAAACTTGAAATCCAAATCTTATTTGTACATAAATTGAAGAGATCTCTAAATATCGTGACTTGCTATGAATGAGGTCTGTTTCATGCTTGGAGAAGAGCTTGCAGGCAGTGGGCTGCCCACTCCTCGCTGTTCTCCCAAGCCATGGCCATGAGCGTCTTTGCTTTGGTTGAGCAAGGATGCAACAGGCACAGAGGAAAAACCATCTGTGGTTTACAATTTCTTCCATCTGAAGGAGGGGGAGATGTTGAAAGAAGTGTACGTTGGAAGGCATCACGGAGCTTAAACCACTGTGCAAGGTCTCCGTCCTCTCGGGCTGGGAGGAACACTGCCTCTAGCTCCCGACTTTGCAGTTCAGGCCTGTCATGCTTTGAAGTTCTGTGCCAAAAATAAATCTCAGTGAAAAAGTATGTCCTAATACAAATCGTTTAGTCTGGAACTGATCCTTGGTTTAGACAGTTCCACGGCCCTCTCAGAAAGGGAGCGAGCACCAACCACCCCTGGCTGCGAGCTGTGATGGCTGCCTGGTGCTGGGTGGTCCTCAGGGAGCTTGGGCAATCCCATAAGCCCCCAGCTGCCTGTTGGGTCCAAGCACCAAAACCCCGAATCTCACAAACTTTCCAGAGAGGATTTTCTCCTTCCTGTTTTTTCCATTGAAATGCTTTGCTCTACTGCTTGTTTCCTCCTCCCGGGGCTCTTCCGGGGGGTCTGTCTGTGCTGGGGTGGCAGGTGCCTCTTGCAGCTTGTCAGCAGCTCTCGGGGGTGGGATGAAGGGATGAGAGAGCCTGGCAAGCCTGTTGAGGCTGTTGGCAAAGATCCTACTGACATTACTGGGGTCACTGAAGTTTGTCACCACTTACGTCCTAATTATGCTGTAAAAGCTGAGCTTTTACCAATTGTGTGATCTTAAAAGCCCATATTTGGAGTGTTCCTGTCTTTGGCTCACAGTCCTATAAACAAGGTTTTCAGGACCAGCTGGAGTCACTGCTCAGCTTTCCCTGTTTGTCGTAGGGAGGGCATTTCACGGTGGCCTGTGCAGATTTGATGGACTTAGGCAGAACTGAAACTAGGCACACTTGTACCTTGGATGACAAAGCTCCTCAAGGATGTGCTACTGTTTTCTGCAAGTAGCTCTGAAACACCTGCAAGTGTTTTCTGCAAGTAGCTGTGATCTGTGGCCCCACAGTTTGTGAATACATACAAACCAGCCAAGAAAGGACAAACATTTTGACTTGGACTCACTTCTTCCCCAAGAGGCCAATATGTTCTGCTCTTGATCTGTTCAGACCTACAGTCTGATGCTCCTCAGTTGATCAACTGCATTACATGCGTTATATGGAAAATCCTGATCTCCAGGCTGGATGGAGATTGCCCAACACACTGCTGGGGAAGGAAACCACTGATTCAGTCCTCTGCTTGGAAACTCCACTGTCACTGGATAAAGACCACCACTGAATCAACAGGCCTGAGTAGCATCATGCCTCAGCTCCATGTGAAACCAAAACAGACCAAAAGTACGTGATGTCTGGCAAGTTCTGGCCTTTTTTGTATGTTTGGTTTTGCTGCTGTTTCAATTTTTCAGAGGAATTGTAGATGCTTTTTTTAGCTCAAGCCTCCCTGTAGTCACCTGTAGGAAATGTTTTTATCTTCACTTTAATTTGCTTACATCTCCTAGATCGTGCTTATTTCTATTTATCAACCAGCTCCCTTTGGAATGAAAGATGGAAAGCATAATTCCATGAAATACCAAGTGTCTTTGACAGGAGGAAGAGTGCATGCAAACTTTGGTTAATGTACAGGCATCCAACCCTTTTGTACCTTCTGCCTCTGCTGACGGTGTTTTACCTCTATTCTCCAGGGTAGTAGAGGGCTTGTAGCACAGTCACAAAAATTGGTCCCACTGTGCCAGAAATACGTTTGCTTCCCTGGCACCAGGGACTCTTGCGCACATCTGGCCAGCCAAGGGAAAGTGTTGGGTGCCAGCACACAAGGGCGATCTGACGCACTTTTTTTTTCCATGTCCAGTGAACAGAGAGTTGTAGGCTGGAGTTTCCAAGTTGTGTTAAGAGCTAAACAGGCTCCCAGACTCATAGTAAAACTTAGCTGGAACTGGCAACCTCCGTGTGTCTTCTGCATCTAGTCACAAGGCTTGCCTCAGATTCTCCTGGAAGCTCCTAAGCCCCACAAGCAGGAGGAGAGGAGGGTTCCAGTCTCTGTGTCTCCTCCAGCCTGAGCCTATCCTCTTTGTGAAGTGGCAAAAGACCACAAGCTCTGTTCTCATACCTCGATTTTTTTTTCAGCTGGCTTAAAAACTTGAGATGAAATTTTAGCCCACATCGTTGCCTCCTCTGTAGCAAGTCACTTGCCCAAGCCCCTTCTCTTGCTGGTCATGGACATGAGCTGGTTTTGGATAAGGAAATGCACCATCTGTCGCTCTTTAACTTGTGATTCAGGGTAATGTTTGTTCATGGATTTTTTTGGTCCCATGACATTCAGTCCTGGGTTTCATTTTAGGGTGCTCTTTTTGATTGCTTTTTCCGTTTTTATAAGTGCTTCTCCTTTCCACTACATTGTTCAGTGGAGAAGGCCCAGAGACATGGCTTAGATCCATACGCAGCACCTGGAGGGATCAGTGCTGGCCCCTGTAATGCTTTGCCCTAACACAGATTCCTTATGTCCTTGTGAGCTTTCCTCCAAAGACAGAGATCCAGAGCTGGGTAATGGAATAAGAAGCAAATGCAGTTTTGAAGGACGTGAATGTACGGGTCTGTCATTGGCAAGATGCCCTGAGTGATCTGGCTTTACATTAAAAAGCAATATTTAGGAAACACATTTTCTTTTAATCTTGGAAGGAGATGTTTAAATATTTACTCAAATAAGTTAAAGCTCCAGATAACGATAGGGTCTATCCCTACAGAAGGCACTGGCAGTGTTCTGTTTATCTGAAAATCATGCCTTGATTTCTGAACTTCTTAGAGCTCCACCAGTAGCCATGGGGAAAAAAAAAAAAAAGAAAAGCAAAATTATATTTGAAATAATAAGAATATTTTAAGGTTAAAAAAATCAGATCCATGCCAGAAATTCCTTGATGCTGTACCTATTTTGGATGTCATTCTGCTTCTGGTTTTGTGGAAGCCCATTAATGCTGCTCACCCTGTCATTCTCACATTGTGGTCATTATGGGCTACAGTGCTTTTCATTTCAGAAACTTCTAGAAAGCTCCCACAAGCAAAGGTGGCAGAAGGCAGTTGCACTACGTGTTAATATATTGTACTACATGTCACGGCCCCTGCAATGTCTGGCCTCTTTCTCCAAAACAAAACGTGCTTTCTCCAAACCGTAAAATCTCAGTTTTTTATGTAAAGGAATAAAAAAAAAAGGAAACCAACCAGCAAACCCCCCGATCAGCCCTGCTCTTAGCTGGTCCCTCCAGGCTTCCTGGTAGCAGTGACTATTTTTTAACTGCTACTCAACATGCACCTTTTCTGTTGTGAATTACAGGTAACTGAGCCAAAAGCCATCAGACAAACATGTTTTTCGAACATGAGTAAAGGATACAGTTCTGTAAGGCTGCAGATCTGTTTATTAATTGTCATTCTGGAAGATTTAATGAATGAGAGCCCAGAAAGTTCTCAATGTGAGATATGGAAATAGGTGTCATTGGCACTCTGGTTTTAAAACACGTTGTTTTAACTCTGCTGGGATGTCCCTCTGCACTCTGGCACGGTCCCAACCACCTCACCCAGCTCCTCGAAGTTGTGCTGCCCAGAGAAGCCACTAACCACGTGGGGATGACAGAGACCGTTGGCCTCTTGCTGGTAGCTCCCCTGCCACGCCAAGCAAGGCTGGTGGCTTCCAGTGTTTACTCGGAAGACCTGCATCTGTTTTTTTTGCCCCAGTACAAACGCTCAACTTCCTTTGCTTTAAAGCTGCTTTGCTGGTGTGAGAAATTCCTCAACCATGATGAACAAGCTTTCTGTTTGTGCCTGCTGTTTGCGTACTCGGTTATTTTCAGGCCAGTGGAAACATCGCCCAAGCAAGGAGTCAGAAACCTGGTACCAAAATAACGTCATGGCAGCAGAATGACCACAGTCACGTTTACAGCCGTCTTGTTTCTTGTTATCGCTCTCTGCACTGCATGGTGAGAAGTTCAAGTTTAGGCTCCATGTTCATTTTGGTGAGATTGCCAAATGTGCTGTGGACATTTTGCCGCCAGGCAGTAGCCTGGACAGGGCACGCGTTTCCCATCAGTTGCTGAAGAGCAGTGAAGTTAGTTACTACCACCAAAGCCAGGCTGGAGGTGATGAGTAGCTGTCATTCCGCAGCACAGAGCCAGTGATGTCCTGCAGCTCTGCTCCCCGACTGCAGAAACACCTTCGCACCCATGTGCAGCTGCAACATCTGCACCCACAACCTCTGCACCCGTGCTGCAGCGTTATTGTAACCATACTACAACCTGTAATGTATGGAGGCGTAAGGGATTGTGGCTAAGCCTTATGCTCAAAATCCCCAGAGCTACAGGAAGTTTTGTATCCCAAGGAACTTCCAATCTTTGTCTTTGGTCCAATTTTGTCTCAGTGCAAACACCAGAGGGGAACATCCCTGAAGCTTTGGAGGCATGTGAAGCTGAGCAGTCTGGCTGCTGGCCATTGCATGAAGCTTGGTTATTTTTTCAGAGTGTTGTTAAGTTGTTCTCTGTACCTACACGGAACAGGTTCCAAAACGAAACCGCGCCTCTCAGGTTGCTTACAGATAGGCTTCTTATCATAGCTAGAGATGTGACTGGTGAAATAAGCGTCTGCTTAGATGTGGAGTGAGAAAAGGAGAGGTTTGTTTAGGTTAGGACAAAAGAGCTCGCCTAGTAAGCTTTGAGTGTTTAGCAATATTGATCTTCAGCAAATCGCTTCATCTGCTCTTCATTACCTGCTCTGCATGCTGCTATTTCAGCAGCAAAACCAAACCCCGCTCTCCTGTAGCACAAAAACCTGTCGATGAGGTGCTGGCAGAGGTGGACTCTGATGGAGCAGGATGGTTTCTAAGCCCCTGCTCCCAGGTAGTCACCCACACCTGAGCTGGGTTTGACCGTGTAGCTCTCCTTGTCCTGCAAATAGCAGAGGTGCAAGTGAAGAAAAATGGGCGCCACAGGTCGACGCCAAGTTATCGGCCACACCGATTTGGAGTCAGCCAAAAGCCTGTGTTAAAACCAAGCGGTGCCGACGCGTGTCAGAAAGGGTTTACCTCAGTGTTTACTCTAATTTTGTTGGCGATTGCATAGGCAGCGGCTTATCTTGTGCCATGTAATCACTGCACAGGAATAATCCTTGCCCAACGATGGGCTCCCATCCAGAGAGGCAGCCTGCGCGTAGTGAGACGTGGCCGTTCAGGGATGTGTCTGAACTGGGGGCGATTCCTGCAGAGCAGCGGATGGGAGCAGGGCCTCTCCATCAGGAGAGCAGCTCCGTGGGGAAGAGGAGCTCGAAACGTTCTTGTTTCTCCTGCTATCTCCCTTCCTTACCTCAAATTCCTTGGTGGGAATTTCATGAGCATGTCATGCTCATGTTTGCAGTGATTCTGCGAGTGCTCTGACCGCACTGCCCGGTGAGGGACAACCTGGCAGAAATGGGTATGCGCTGGAGCAAGGGACTTCCGAATGCCAACTGGCCACCTAAAAAGTAACTGCAGAGCCCTGAAGAAATGTGACTTTTCATTACAAGTCCCCAGAGGCCGGCTGGCCCCCCTGGTGCTCTGTCTGCTGCGGGCACTGGGGCAGGCACTTTCATAGAATCATTTAGGTTGGAAAAGACCTCTAGGACCATCAAGTCCAACCTTCATCCCAACATCTCCCTGACAACTAGACCACCTCCCGAAGCGCCACATCTACTCGTTTTCTGAACACCTCCATCGACGGTGAACCTTCGGAGGCGGGTTTCCCACTGCGCTGGGAGGTGATGGAAGGGGTGATCCACCCTTCCCAGGAGCGATCCGGGGGTCGGTCACCCATTGCCCCTGAGACATGATGTCAGGAGAAACCACCTTTTCAGGAAGATGATCCGGGTGGGGGACCCACCGCACCCCGCCGGGAAGCAACCCGGGGCGGTGACCCGCCGTCCTTGGAGGCCACCCGCCGACAGGGACC
>VZZY01024032.1:155627-189366 GCA_013400335.1 Eurystomus gularis | reverse complement strand
AGCGCGGCGGCGGCTGCTCCTTCGCCGACAAGATCCGCCTGGCCGCGGAGCGCGGAGCCGCCGCCGCCGTCATCTACAACTACCGCGGCACCGGCAACGAGGTGCTGCCCATGTCCCACCACGGTGAGCGGGGGCCTCGGGCGGGGGAGGGTCCCCGCGCTGGCGGCTGCATCCCCCGGGGGTGCTGCCCTCGCCCAGCACGCCCGCCTTTGATGCTCAGGGAGAGACCCGGTTTTTTTGTTTGGCTGGGGGTTTTTTCCGGCTCTCTTGCACAAGAAGAGCTTCTGCCCGGGCTCGCCGGTCGTGTCCGAGGCGCTGCCGTCGTTGGATGCTCTGTGGTGGATGAGTAACGACGTCCGCCGGTGCGGGCTGCGGGCGAGCTGGCAGCTGCCCCGGCTTGCCGGGCACTGGCCGCAGGCGGGGGGCGAAGGTGGGAGCGGTGTCTCCGGTTCGTTTGGGTTCCCAGCGTGACCAGGGAGCTGCCCGGAGTTGATGGATGCTGGGGTTTTGTGAAGTCCATGCAGTAGGTTTGGGCCCCGAAACAGGCTGGGTTCCCACGCTCACACGCTGGTTTTTTGCCGTGTCCTGCACAGCTCAGAAATAGGCAGAGTCCGAGGCTTCTGCAGGTAACTTTTCACCAGCAAAAGGCCACTCACAGTGCAAGTGGGTAAAGCTCTTTAAAGGTTGATTCCCTTTTGCGGAGGCTGGTGACAGAGCCTCTCTTCTCTCGCTGTTGAAAGCTTCCTACTTGCCAAGCACTGATTTGGGTTTTTTCCCCGAACTGCCCATCTCGCAAATGAAGAATGAGACCTGGCTGGTGTTTCCTGAGGAGCAGCCCTGGGCTGAGAGCTGTGTAGATGCCTTCTGGTAACAGCCCGAGCAGGTGCCCTGTCTGTGGTGGGGCAGGGTGAGCTGGCTTTGGTGGCTCTGTCCAGCCTTTGGCTGTTGGGCTGACGTGCACCCATGTCACGGCTGTGTTGGTATTCTGCTAAGTAGCCCTGCTTTCAGAAGCTGCAACTTCTGGAGAGAAGTACAACAGTGAAAATTAATAACTAGTTCAAAAAATTATTACATCCTGGTAGCACCCCTCCTAGAAGAGGTGGAGAGGATCTCTGGATGTTAACAGTGCAGGCAAGTGATCTGGTGCGACACAGGAACAGTAGCTGTCTCTGGAGGCTTGTCGTGTGCAGTTCCAATGAGCTGTTTGACTGTCTGTACTCTGCTTTAAGAATTTAAAACACATAATCTGGATGGGCCCTGGCCTTTCTGAGGCAGAGCTTTCTTATGTAATCAAATCATCTGCTGACAAATGCTATTGAGATCTGGCTATTGCTAGGCAAGTTCATCCTGCTGAGCCAACAGTAGCATCCATGCCCTGAGCCCTCTTCACTCTGTGCCTGCCTAGTCCTGCAGCTCCTTTGGCACTCCTGGCCTGGGTAGGTCACTGCTGAACCTGTTCTTGAAGGAATAGTATATGTGCTCCTGCCCTCTCCATCCTGGCTGCTAGGAGACCTACAGCATCTTAATATTGCCAGAAGCCACCTCTTGAAATGAGCCATCTGCTCTCTTCAGGGCCTGCCTGAAGAGCAGCTCCCTCCCTTTCCCATGCTGTCCTTAAGCTTTCTGCTGAGGGATTTATGTCAGAAAGGGTCTAGCAGTCCTGATTATCCTGCATGATGAGTACAGGCTTGAGGGCATGTTGAAACTTCCCAGCTCAACTGTAGACAAACAGGACAGGGACTACTTGAAGAAGACAGCTTATGTCAAACTGCTTCTCATCTGTGACTCCTCCTTGCCATGTCCTACCACAATTACTGGGCTGAGCTTGTTGCTGCTGTTGCTTTTATTCCTTGCCCTTGTTGCAGTCCCTCACTTTCTCTCCTGTTCTACCCTTCCTTTTCTTCCTCTCCGGACCTGAGTTATCTTTTTCTGTTGTCACTGTCGTCTGTGAGTCACTGTTCTCACCTCTTCCTGCAGCGATGCTCATCCTTCTGCTCATGGACTTTGGTGGCACACTGTGCTCAGGCCACCCCTGCCCTGTGTCCCTGCTGGGAGACAACACTCCAGTCAAACTTGACAAACGTTGCAGGCTTTCAACAGCATGGCCAAGAGGAAGCGAGCTACAAGTAATCGGCCTCATGTGTTTTGCCCAGCGCAGGCTATTTGTTGTACAGTGCTGATGAGGTGCAGTGCTGCAGGCTGAGCTCAAACTGAAGAGGTAAGAGCTGGTCATACTGCCCTTTGCTGAACTGCGTTTTGGGATGTGTCCCCTCTTCTGGCCTCCAGTGGTGGCACTGGATGCTCTTAGCTCCTCTGGAGGCAGTGGTGAAGGTAGCCCTTCTCATTAAAGACCGTTTTTGTGCCGCTACAAGTCCTGCCGTTGCTGTAACGGCTGTAGCTGTGCTAACAGTGACTTCACAATCTGGATTTCCTAATCGGCTTCATTTCTGCTTTAGCTGGGCCGTTATATGCTATCAAGTGAAGTCAAAAAGGTCAAGCATTTCCTCCAAACTGAGGCAGTGGGAAGTAGTTGGAGGTGGCTTTGCTGGGTCAAGGGGGAGTTAAGAAGCCCCTTTCCTATGTCCCACTTTTCCTGGGGTAGCATCTCCTGCCTGCAGAGGAGGGCTCTCCTCCTCTCCACAGCGGGGCATGGGAGCTGTCATCTGCCTGGCAGAGAAGGAAGGTCCGTGTGGATTGGCTTTGATGAAAAGTATGGCACAACATGCTGTTCTTTGTGGAACTTTAGGAGCAACAGAAAACAAAGTTATTAGCAGAAGCTTTCTAAAAGTACAGTGTGCCTTTTTCTGGGGCTGTCAAGCTTGGCTTTTGAAGCAGCTTTCTTGTTTAGACTTAAATGTGCCTGTACTTGAGATTAGTGTTTGTCCCGGTCATCCTGCTTCCAGAGACTTCTTTTCTTATAATCATCATGTTTAGTCTGATGAATTCTTTATTGCTTATATCAGTGCTGTGTGGAAACATTTTGGCATGCCAGCTTAAAACAGAAAACCCCAAACCACCCTGGCAATAAAAACAACAGAGTGCAATAAATAGCTAAATCAGATATGATCAAATCCCACCTAATCCTCTCTAACACATAGAATATCAAGGTTTTAATGGAGTCCAAAGTAATATTTACTTGCTACTTTTATAAGCACAAAACCATATCAATTGGCAAACTTGGGTTTTAATTGTGCTCGTTTTAAGAAGATGGTACCGCTCTGTGGCAGGCTGAGCAGGGTTTCAAAGTACAGTTCTGTGTGTGCTTATAATTGCACTGCTCTGTAATCTATATTGACCTTCTGAAAAAGACATTTGATTGGAGAAAAAGAGCAGCACACGGGCGAAAAAGTGCATAACAAGAGTTGGTTTGTTTTAAAGGTGGACCTTGACTTAAGATAGAACCAGGCTGTCAGGTGGCTTTGGTGTCAGGGTATGATGGTAACCATGGAAAGTGTCCTTTGGTGTCGAGTATTTAGCTGCAGCTGGTAACGGAGTTTTCTTTGCAGGTCAGAGTGCTATTGTGGCAATTTTCTTTGGTTTCTCTGGTCGTGTAACTCCAGCCTTGAGAAGCACATCACCTGATCTGCTGAGGGCTTATTCTGGGGAAACACAGCTAAGTAATTCTAGCTGAAACAGAAACAGTGTGTCTTGGGCTAACAAGATCTGGTTCAAGTGTAAACTTGCATCAATGAGAGAAAGGGGCAGGAAAGGTTAAATATGTAGCGCTGCCACTTAACTTGTTCTGCAGGAATTTCCCTGGGGTGAAGGCTGATCTCCATATGCTTAGAGGAAATAGAGTATGGCGAAAGTGTGTAATTGTGCTCTGCTCCAGCTTTGTGTGAGGCACGTTATTTAGAAACAAGCTAAAACTTTGCCATGATGTTAAAAGTCTGATGGTGACCTGTAAAACTGTTCCTGTCAAAAGACTGAGACAGAATAGTGGTCCCGGGCAGGCTGTGCCGATGCCTTGTAAATGTTGTGTAAACAAATAGTGCACCTCTCCTTTGCTGTGAGTGAAGACTTGTGCTGAGCGCATCTGAGTTGTGGAATGAGGAGGTAAGGTCTAATTAATGATGCTTGCTCTCCCATGCTCCCTGGCTGTGGCTGGGTGAGCCTCTGCAGATTATTTAGCCCTTCCTACCAGCAGCTCCTTATTGAGCAGGAACCTGAATGGATCCACCATGCCTGGATCATATCTGCAGCCTGCAGCACCTGGAGTTCGTCGTTCTTTGAAGCTGAGAATAGCTACTTGATGCCTGTGTGCCACAACTTGGTCCTTATGTGCTTGGTTTGGTTCTCCTGGCTGGCCTGGTTCAGAGTAAATGAATGTCCCAGCTACCGTGGCATTCTGATAACTGGCTGCAGGACACAGTCTGGCTGATGGTCCTGGCAGAGGTGTGACAGTCAGCTGGGGTTCCCCACAGCAGAGACCTGTGAGCAAGCTTGAGAGGCACTGGGAAGCAGGATGGACAGTTCAGGGACTGACAGCTTCTGATCCCTGCCCTTGCCCTTTTTGATCTAATTTAGGTTCCTCTGTGCCATGGAAAACTGAAGGGTAGGCACAAGCCCTTAGGCAGCCTGGAACAGGTCTGTGAAGTGCCCTTGCTCTTTGGGTTTCCTGGGCTGCTGAAATGTGAAAGGATGAATTAAAATCCTAAATGACAGCTGTGGTGGCAGAGGCTCCATTGTGTGGGACATATGGCCCTAAAATGATACTGGTGCTTGTTTGCCTCCAGTCTTGAATGTGCCAGTGAGCAAACAGCAGGCGGGCTCAGCACTGTTCCTGCTGTATCAAATGTGACCTGTCATCCTTCTGCAGACAGATGCCTTCTGGCTTGTGTTGTGCTGCCTTACATTATTTTATCATTAGCTTTCTCAGTCTTACTTGTTTCCAGTGGGCACTTATCCCCCGCTCTCAACATACTGGTAGCGGCTACTAACTGTGAGCTCAATCTCACCTGAAGAGGGTGAGCAACCTATTTACTGAATCAAAACTGCTGAAAGCTGCTGAGTAAATTCACTGAAGAATTTCTGTTAGAAAATGTTGATCACTTTCTCCAGAGGGTTTTAGATGCTGTTTTCTAGATGGAAAGGTGCTATTTTACTCTTGCAAGTATCACTGACTGAACAGTGTGTGAAGAGAGCTGTCCTACACATCTGCTTCATCTCAGTGCCCTTACTAAGAGTAAGGTCTCAGCTGCTGTTTTAAAGGTGATTTCATGTTCTTAATGTCCTAAGATTTAGGGCTTGGCAGCCTTTATGCAAATCTTAAAGGCTCAGAAGGGAGGGGGGAGGCTGGTAATCATTGGATTCACTTGGCAGATAACTTTTAACACTATTTGAACTAAATTTTCTACCTCCAGTATCCCCTGGGGACCCATGTCACATAAAACTACATCTGGTCCTGATGTGCTCCTTTAGATACCCAGCCTGTTTGGTAAAAGTTTCCCCACATTTTCTACTGTGGAAATCTTCCTTATCAATAGTGACTGTTGGATGACCCATCTGGAGGCCAGTCTCACCAAAGAGTCTTCCTAGACAAACATGGGTGGTAGTCCTCAAGCAGGGTAGTCCCATTAATAGATGTAGTGTTGGTGAGGAGCACATGGTTTTCATGTGTTTCCAGGCAAAGACTGCTATAGGCATGAATTCTCAAAAATGCGTTTCTTTTGTGCAGCACAACCACCGGTTAGCAGGGGGCTTCCTCTTCACTCTTTTCTCCCCTTGCTATACTGGGGATCTTTGAAAGCTCTCATCTTTAAATTCCTCCTTCCCCTCTCTCCTCTTCTAAAAAATTTCATTTTTCTTAAAGCTCTGGCTGCTCCTTCCAGTGCCTGAGCACTCCTGCCAATTCTTGCAACTTTTTCAAGTGTCTTGCTGCTGAATGTTTACCTCTGTACTTTGAAAGACTTGTGTGCTGAGGAGTAAGAGATCAGGCTCGGTGCCAGCTGCCAAGTAAAGCAAGCTGAAAGTGGATTTCATTAAGCTTAGGTGATAGTGTGAGCAAGAAGACAGTTCAATCAAAAGCTGGGATCGTAAGAGGCTGTTGCTTTAAATAACTGCAAAGTAGCCTCGAAGTGAGCAATTTTTTTATCTTGGTGCCAGGTAATGTTTGGGGTGGAGACCACGCAGAGCAGGAGAAGGGGGAGGGCCAAGCCTCCCTGCATGCCATCTTATCCAGGCTTAGATTGCTCCTGGAACTACGGCTTCAGTCACCTTCCCCGCTTGCAGAAGGGAGAGCTTATCGCAGGGCAGTAAGGCATGAGGATGACGTTTCCTCTGACAGTCTGGGAGAGGATGAATGCTGGGATAGGCCCTGCTTAGTCAGATCTGCATTCCTGATTAGACTTAGCCTTCTGCAGGTGGATGGGAGCAATCATTACCTTTTTTGTCAACATTGTCCCATTGATGAGCGCAGAGCTAGCGCGCAGGCATCTGGTTTTGTCATTCTTCTCCTGGGCTGGGTACAGCCCTTGCGTCCCTAGTGTGGTGCGGTGCCAAGGCACAATGGCCTTTGTGTGCAGCGCCGGCCTTTCATCCGAGGTGAATTACATCAAGTCTGTAATGTTGTCTCAGTCTGTGTATGCTGCTAGTTTGTTTTCCATTCTACTGTAACAGGTACCAGTAAATGTGTACCAGCCTGCTCTATAACCACCAGAAATCCCCCATTTCTTACTGTTTTGATACAGGGAGATAAGCAGTATGTTATGTCTTGCGTTTTCTTTTGATGTACTGTCTTTCACGTTTAAAAAAATATATATACTTCTTACATGCCTGAAGAGCCAGGTGTGCTAATCTGGTAGGAAATTGTTGGAGAGTCAAGTGACGGTTTCTTTCATGTTAAAGTGCAGGAGATGGCTTGATCTCCTAATGCCTTTTTGCTGATGTTGGAGGGATGCCAGGGGAATACTACTAGCTCTTTTGACTAAGGCTGAAGGCACAGCTAGTGCTGAACTTCTGTCCTGCAAGCACCATATCCTGTAGATAAAAGCAAAGGTCCCACCACCTTCTGACCACAGCCAGGGGTTGTATTTCATCTCCCTAAAGAGTCTTCAGAGAGCGATTCTGCTGTGGCTAAGGAGAGCCTATCCTTTCCTTGAGAATTCAAACTCTGAAGTCTTTTTTGCTCTTTTTGCATGGCAAACAATCAAAATAAAAAGTAATTTCTTCCATTCTGCTTTTTCTGAGCGTGTGGTTTACATGGTGGTCAGCTGGAGCGTTCTGTAGCTGTGGAAAGCCAGGGTGGTGGGCTCTTGCTGTGGTACTTTGAACAGTTCTGGTGTGACCACATTCTCGAAGACTTCTCTACAAGACCATGCAAGCTTTCTAAAAATAAAATCCTTCATCCTGTAGTAGTTCTCTGGCAGAACTTTCTCAGCTGTAGCAGAATGCCTGCAGCCTTTTAAGCTGTAAATAATTGCATCCTTCATCTCTCAGTTCTCTTAGAGCATTCAGAGAAAGCAGTTCATTGGTTGACTGCTGAACTGCTGTTTAATTTATTTGCAAAAATTTACTTGAAAGCAAAGGTGATGCTTTATTAAAAAAGCTTAGTTTATCTGGACTGTGCCTCTGCAATATTAGACAGCTTCCAATCAGCTAGCTATGGCTAGCCTGGCAGGACCTCCCTTCCACCCAGGAAAGGTAATGTTTAACTTTCAGATAGAATTACTGAACTATTTCCTTTCCTTCCCCTTCCAGTGACTTCTCTGAAACTGTTTCTCTTTAATACTTAAAACCCCAGTCGAGTCCTAAGGAAAACTCAGTGTTGGTTGGATATTAGGCTAAAATACTGTTGAAATGGAGTGCTGGTACCACCAAGAGCAAGGATGGGTTGTGAGGATGCCCAAGTGAAGCATTAGGCCAGCTGTGGGGTGAGCTGTGCTGGCTCCCAGGGAGAGGAAGCTGTGGACAAGGGGAATTGCTGGCAAAACTCCGGGTGCTTAATTTCACCCTTCTTAAAGAGGATGCAAAACTTTGGACTTTGAGGAAGGGGGGGAAATTGCTGAAGCTGGAGCTTGTGAAGCATGCTGTTCCTTGTTCTGTAATGACTGAGAATCATAGAACGGTTTGGGTTGGAAGAACCATTAGAGGTCATCTAGTCCAATCCCCCTGGAGTGAGCAGGGACATCTTTGACTGGAGTAGATTTCTTAGAGCCCTGTCCAACCTGACCTGGAATGTTTCCAGGGATGAGGCTTCTACCACCTCTCTGGGCAACCTGGGCCAGTGTTTCACCACCTACTTGCCTACATATGTTGTAAACTTTTTTCTCAAAAATCCTTACAAAATTATTGCTTTCCTTAAAAGTTTTCAGCAAACTGTTGTAGCTACACCTGCTCCCAAAGGAGAAGGGTCCCACCACACTGTTTTACAGCCTGTTCATGGTAAACGGTGGTAGAGTCACTAGAAGGGTTTGACTTTTGCTATCTGAGAAAATAAAGATCTATAAAATTTTCCCCAGGTTACACTGAGACCTTTAAACTGAAATGAAGGGGTCTTTCGTGACTTAACTGAAGTGGAATTTATTTGGTTGAAAGCAAGTTTAAACAATGCAAAATGGTTCCAATGCCTGAAGAAGCTAAGAAACCAATTTTAAATGAGGCTAGAGGAGCTGGCTTCCATGCCATGCAAAGCTGCCAAACAGCTGGAAGTTAATTATTCACTGCAGAAAGCTTTGCCAGGGCCTCACAAGAGTAGGAAAAACATACATGGTGTTTGTCAGTGTCACCTCAGAGTATTGCACAGGGAATGTTAAATATTTCTCTTAGATTAAATGAATGTTATCTGGTGTTAGGTGGGGTATCAAAATCAGTGGTAGAGGAGGGGGATATGTACAGAGATGACAAGTTTCATTACTGAATTTTTTTGCTTAAGTTTTGAAGGCATATGATGTTTTCTGTTGGGTATTAGTATATTAGACCTTATTATGGGGTGCACCAGAAAGCAGCACACCGTTGTAACGCTGGTGTTGTGGTTAGCAGTTTGAGCCAGTCTGGTTTTCTTGGTTATCAAACTCCAGTGGCGAGTAAGAAATGTAGCATTACAGTAAAGATTCCTTAAATTGAAATGCTGAAAAAATGATTCTGTAAAACTAAATGTGTTTTCTGGCAGTTTATTAGCTGGGGAACTTAATTATGGTCTTTATAGCTTGAGGGGGTTTTGGTAGCGCAGCAAAGATTTAAATTACTGGAGGTGCTCCCTTCCCTTTCCAGGTTGTGCTTTGGTTTTATTAAATGCACAAGCTACATTATCACAGGGCAAAGTTTTTCTTTACCTTTTCTTCCAAGTGTTAGAAAAAAAAGATCCGAAAGTGCAAGATCAAAGTTTGACTTGAAACTGGTTGGAGCTTTGAGGAGCAGCATGCACAAAGGCCCATTTCTTCCTCCTGAGCTGGCTGCCGCATGTGGAGTCGTTTCAGCTTGTAGGAGCCTGTACTGGAGCCTCCAGGAGCAGGGTTTTACCCTGGAAAACACACTGCTAGAGCAACACCCTGCTCCCCTCAGGGGAGGATTTACTTACCAGAGCTGCCTGGGAAGGGATGGTTGCTGTGAAAGCAGCAATGGGTGAAGCCTAGGCAGTGCCCTGTACTTGTCCTGATGCTCTCCTGCAGCGAGTGGCTCAACTGCAAGGTTGGAGATGCAGGACACTACTTATGGTTAAGGTAGCATTCAACTTTCATCCCAGGTGAGGAAATCTGCTTGTCATGCTTACACATAGAGCTAGCAGCTGTGCTCTTGCAGGGTTGATGGGGCCTTCCCACACTCCCCAGCAGCAGAGACTACAAGTCAAGACCACAAGCAAGCTCACCATTGCAGGGTCTCTTGTGGGCAGAACGTTCCCATAAGTCAGCATGCTGTGGCTGTAGTCTCTGGGCTTTTCAGGCTTACTCTGCTGTATTTATTCCACCTGGAGTACTAGTGCAGCTCTCTTCTAAAGTGTTTCTCTTCCTGCCTTATAGAAAGGCTTTACCAGTAATGAGTTTTGAGGGCTGGCCAGAAAGCCTTCAGTTGTGTAGCCTCCAATTACTGCACAACCTGGTGCATTCCTTAATCTCTGAATCTCTGTGATGCTTTGAACTCCAGACCATGTGGAAGCTGTGCTATAACTACCTGAAATAGGTCCCAACAGAGAAGTGAGAAAGGAATGCTCATTACTGGATATTAATAATAAATATCTATGGAAAATGAGTTCCCTTTTCATCTAAAAAAAAGGAAATTTCACTGTAAAACCCAGAGAAACCTGCTTGTAGTGTTTCTAGAAGTTGTAATACACTTGGGAATCTGCTAGGGCTTCTTGTTCCTTCACTTATGTGGGGAAGGAAGCAAAAAATATTAGGCAAGCCTGAAAATCCCCCTTCAGTGGGAATTGGCTTGCAGTTTCTGTTCACCCTGAACACAGTGACAGTTCTCCTGAGGTGCTTCTGTGGGGATAGGGTTTATGATGCTAGCCAATGCAAGACATGGAGGCTGTGGAGGCATCAACGCTGTGCTCTAGCATTGGTCTGCAATGCAAATATTGCCTTGAGGTATGCCATGGAGTCCCATCACACTTAGTGATGACACATAGGGGCCTACTCATCTATGACTTAGTCACGTGCAATGGCTCAAATTGCTAAAGTTCTCGTTATCCTGTACATTGTGTATACTTAACCGGGTAAGCAATGCTTTGCCAAACCTTGTTTTGAAGCAGTGAATTTGGTTGGCTCCGAGATTGAATCCTTGCTCCTAGTTCTGTGCAACTCTTGCACATTACCGGTTTGGCAATTCAGTAGAGACATGCAACTTCATGTCTGCAGGGAGCAGAAGTATAGTGGCAGAACAAGTGAAGTCTTTGCAGGGCAGAGTTTCATATAGATATTTATATTGATATAAATAGATGCAACTCCACTCTGCATCTAAGTAAACCTGATACAAGAAGGTAAAACTTTGATCCCAGTCATGTACACTCCTTGTGTACTAAATGTACTTCTTCCTTTGCCCCAACAAACCATTTAGGTTCTTGTGCTTCATTTGTGCCAACCCATATCTGCTAAACAGCATCCTTCAGATTTTGACCAGCATGCTGCCTTATGAGTTGGGAGGTACCTTCTGCAACACTCCAGATCTACAGAGGCAGATGGTATTTGTCTAAAGACTTGAATAACTTTTACTCGCCAAATTCAAAGGAGATGGGAAAGGAGAGAGGGCTGGGAAATTTTTAACTAAACAGGTCTTGCTTCTGTTTAGCAACGAGCCCATTATTAGCTAAACAGGCAGTGGCTTAATCTGGCCTTCTAATGTCCCTTAAACTGTTAACAGAAACCTTTACCTGAATCATGAAAGCTGGTGCCTAGGTGAGGAACTTGGGGTTCGGTGAGGTTTTTGCCATGTGCAACTAATTGACTTCCCTCTTGCTTTGCTGGAGTCTGAGAGAGAGCTGACAGTTCAGGGCAGCTGCTGTGCTTGAGACATCTCTGCAGATGTCTGCTCAAACAGCTCATTTCCATGAAGCTGCCCAAGCACTGTCAGGAGCCTCTGCCTAGGTTGGTGATTTCCAGGCCACAGTAACATGTTTCAGTACCTGTCATGGTGGGACACATCTAACAGCTCAGGAAGCGTTGGATGGGGGTGATTCTAGCTGACTTTATTCTGGAAGCACAGCAGTAGTCCCAAACATGGGTTCTGGGCTTCTATCTTAGCTTCAGGCTAAGGAGGCCTTGTTTTCTGCCAGGTAAGGGTGATGGCCCATGCCAGGCCAGATGGTGTGTGATGGTGACAGAGCCTTGTTTAGTCTCTGCCCAAAAGGAGCTTCTGTAGTGAATAAACTCCTGTGCTACTGATAACCAGAAATGAGGTGCAGCTTCTTGGATTCCTTTCCCCACAAAGGAAATGGCACAAAGAGTTTGGTTAACTTCATGTGACGTCAGGTTAGCTCACCTGTAGTTGCCTTTAGAAATTAATTGTTGGTTCTAAGAGTTTGTGTGATGAAATATTGAAGATGGGTGCTGATGGAGGTCAGTGGGGGTTTGTTTCAGGAGGGCAGGGGGAAGTAGTGAAGGTGCCGATGGAAATGACCACTCTCACTTCAGCCCTTCTTGCTCTAGTACCAGCTGACCACTCACATGGCCTCATCTAAGGCAGAGCTGAAATTCCAAGAGAAATCTCTGGGGGAAGAAGTGTCAAGAAGAATTGAAACTGTCATCTAATGACATCCTGGTGAAATGATTAGCCTGAAACTGAAATGGATGATTTTTTCTTTAAGGGTAAAACTTGTTCACAACTGATGGCTTAGTAGCTGAAGTGGTTTTACAGGCTGATGGTGACATTTCATTGTAGTGCGCATAACCACAAGCTATATTTAACTAGTGAGACATGCAGAAGCGAAGGGGAATAAGGCAGAACAAGCTTTTCTGCTTTTTTTGGCAGGCTTTTTATTTTCTTGTTGTCACAGCCTGTTCTTCCACACTTTCTTCCATGCTTGTGGAAGTAAGTCTCAGCTTCTGACTTGACGCATGCGTAATCCTTTACTTGCTCCTAACACCTGACTCCAACTCGTTTTATAATTGACGTGTAAAGCCCTCATTCATAAAGGGCGGTAGTTGCAGTCTGGCTGATTTTTTTCTTTTTTTTTCTCTTCTGTGTAATGTACTTCTCATTACAAGGAGCTTTCTGAATAAAAGATGAATTTAGTCACACTGAGGAGAGTTGCTAGACATCATGCTTGGCCATGTTGGATCAAAAGCATTACACTGGGCAACTGGAAAACTAACAAGTGCTTTCTCAAATGAGAGCCTTTGTGGTTTAATGCCTATTCTAGCTTTTTTAACAGCTGAACATTGGATAAGGTTTGTATTAATGGAGGAAAAAAATGGTTTCCCTGTTAAAATGTCTGGCTGGGAGGTTAGGTAGAAATAGCTTTATTCCTTCACCGTGCAATATCTATTATGAATGTTGTGCAGCTGATGGTTTAATGCAGTGAGACTCCTGACCAGCTAGTCTTTGAGTTGACTTTTCTTATATTTACTTTAGAGAGGGCAATGACACTTTACTTGTCTCCCCTTCTTATTCTCTTAAAAGCCTCTCTGGTGTATTTGGGGCAGTGTCTGGGCAAGTGCTCAACAGTACTTTCAAATTCAGAAAAGAGGTGTTAAGAAGCAGCAGCAGAGGAGGGAGGGAGTCAGATCCATTACAGAAAGGGTCCCTAAGCCACCAGCTGTGTACCTGGCATGAGCTCCTAGAGATACTGCAATTCCTAGTGACCTCACTTGGTATAGGATTTACTTTAATGTCATGTAGTTCAAAGGCATGTTAAAATGTAAATCACCCAAGTGCTGGGTCTAAAATAATGACAAAGTGTGTCTACTATGGGAGTGAGGAGTGCTGTGGAGAGGAATGAGTTCTAAATGTGCTTCGGTTGTGCAGCTCTCAGGTAAATGGACATACCTTTCAGCTGAGCAAGAACATGGAGATGGCACTTATTCCATCAGGTCATGCTGATCTGCAAATGCTAGTTAGAAACTTTCCAGTCTGTTCCTTAGCATTTGAACATCTAAGGCAATGACTTTTATACAACACCTGGGAACTGAGCACGGATCCTCCTTCTCCTTTGCAGGTGCTGAAAGCATTGTTGCCATTATGATTGGCAACCTGAAAGGCATGGAGATCCTACGCCGGATTGAGAGTGGCATGAAAGTGACCATGGTGATTGAAGTGGGGAAGAAACATGGTCCTTGGATGAATCAATACTCCATCTTATTCATCTCGGTGTCATTCTTCATTGTCACAGCAGCAACCATGGGCTACTTTATTTTTTATTCCGCTCGGAGACTCAGGATCGCAAGGGCCCAGTCCAAGAATCAGGTGAGTTTCTGCTGTTGCTTTTTTCACACTGCTGAACCTCCATGATGTGGATCTTGAGGGCAAAATACTGGTTGAGTACCAAAATTACTGAATTTCTTCATTACGCAGGAAGGAGAGAGTGTGATCTTTAGAATGAGAAGACATATATATTTAAACAGCTTAAAACTTTCCAAAGAAACAGCAAAAAGTAAACTGTCTGGAGAAAGCAACTGTTTAGCTAACAGTCTTCTACAAATTGTGCTCCCTGAACTGCAGTGCAGCCATAAAGCTGAGGTATTGGAGGCGGTGAGAGAGCTAAACTGCTTTTAGCTGACCCTCACACTTCCCACGTAGCACTGCCTATGTGCTAGCGGTAATGTGAGACACGACTGCAAACATGTCTGCAAAATGGTGCAGGACTTTGGCTGCCTTTCTGTAGACCACAAGTTGGGAAGCTGCTGCTTGTTGAAAGCTGTTTTCTGACTGAAAGCTTCCTGAGAATCGCAGTGACAGTATCAATTACGATTGGGGGGGAAAAATAAGCACTGTTAAATTGTTTTCTTTTTAAACCCCAGACAGGGAGTTGCCAATGAGTTAAGTTTCCAAGTGACTTGCTTCTGTGCAATAATCAGATCAGCTGACAGGACTAATGCTTACAGCTTTGTCTTCAGTCTGATCAGGCCTGCCTTATACCTGCTACTTCAGGGCTTAAGCAAAAGCCTTAAAAGCGAGACTAAAGTCCTAGTATGACATCTGTCAAAGGTAATGGGCAGCAGCAGGAACAGGGTCTATAATACTTCAGCCTTGCCCTTAACAGCTGTGCTGCAAAGGAGACCATTGGTATTTGCAGTGCTTCTTGCAGGACCTACCAGAACTCTGAAAGAGTTGCTAGTCCTCTCCTACAGACAGCAACAGCACAAGCGTATCGCTCTAGTGGGGATAATGTGAATTATCTCTGGATCAATGGTTAAACAGTTATTGACAGACTCCTCTGCCATTGCAGAAGACCTGCACTACTAAGCTTCTCTGCTGTCCTGGAGACTTCAGGCCCCGTGAGAAAGATCCTTTAGAAGTAAGCTGATGAAGGTAGAAGTTGGACACAAGTGTTGAAATTTAGGCCAGTTTCAGGCTTCTGTAACATTTTAGGACTGGCTTTCCTAAAGTGTGAACATGCAGAACCATTGTTGCTCTTGGCAGGCAGAGAGACTAGTCAGGCTGAATGTCAGCAGTATTCCTGGGCTGAATGCTAGGTTCAACTACTGGCCAGAGTTGAATGCTGGGATCTCAACTGATCACAGAATTTAACTCAGTTGAGTTTGTTTTCAAGTCCTGCTGTCTGAAGGTAATGGGGATGATGATCAGCTGGCTATATCTTTATCTTTAGTAGAGATCTAACAGTGACCTGAACTGTGTTTGTGCCTTGTCTAAACTGTCTGTCAGCTTCTGCTCTAGACCTCCAAGTGCTTTGTTTTACTCCATGATGGACCATAATGGTTGGACTTGATGATCTTAGAGGTCTCTTCTAACCAGAAAGATTCTGATTCTGGTGTTATGCCATGCCTGAAAGTGATGTGAGGATAGAATAAGGAAATAAGGATACAATAAAGGAATAGTTGGAAGAGCAGTGCTGGAAGTTGTCATCTGCCTGTGAGATGTAGCATTGCCACTCCTGGATGTCATATGGAGTTCTCTGTAGTACCTTTCATGAGGGGTGTCATGGAGCTCTATAACTTGATGCTGTCCTTATGCTGACAGCTATGGACGGAGATGCACACTGTCCACTGTCTGCTGCTGATAAATTCCCTCTTTCATTCCCTGTCATCCTCCCTAGTATGAGAACTCTGTTCAATGCTGAACAAACCTGGGCAGGAAAAACTGGGCATCCTAGAAGCTGGTCTGTGAAAGACAGTTGCTCAAATCACATGAAATGTTTTCCTCCTTTAAAGGTATTTAGCAAAGCAGTTGTGGAAGTTCAGCTCTATTCTGAGCTATCAGGCTTTCAACAAGCTACAAATGTTATTAATGCCACCAGTGGTGGATGGTACTGGGAAAATCTAGTTTGGTTGGCTAGCACCTTGCAAACTGTTTCTGTCTTGGGCTCTGTGTGCACGAGGAGTTTGCTGTGGATTGAAAAATAACATTGATAAATGACATGCCAGTTCCACATGATTTCAGCTAAACTGAAATTAAGGAGCCTTAAAAGGTGCTTTATAAAGTATAAGAATAGAAAGCGTCTCTGCTATCAGGGGGTAAAAATGTACTATTTTGTCAAAGTGAAACTCAACCCAGAATTGTTTTCAATTGTTTTTATACCATGGCATCTAAAATCTGACCTCACAACGATAGATAAGCAAAGAATAACAAGCAAGTTGGTGTTGGTGAAGGTGAACTACTAAAAGGTAATACCACAGTGTTCCCTGTTAACCAGCTGACTGGATTTTCAGTGTATATATCCAAAGTGTGAGACTTACCTGCTTTGACTCTGAAATACTAACTTTTAGTCAAACAACTTAACTTGCGTGCTACTGGGGGAGCTGCCCTGTCATCATTCAGTGCTCTGGAAACTCAGATTGCCTGGACTTCGGTCTGTTATTTGGGTGGAGTAAAAGGAGTGGTTTTTTGTCTCCTTTATTGCCCGGATGTCGAAGGGTTATACATTCTTTTGGGAGGTATCTTTAGGAAACAGTCAAGTGTGTCAATAAGTATTACAAATTTTCCTCCTTCCAGAAGCAAACTGCTGCTCTCTGAATGCATCCCTTTGCCCAGTGTTGCTACCCTTCAAAGTCTCTGTCTGCTTTTTTGACCTTCCCTATGGGATTATGTTGCTATTGTGTGAGGAGGCTTTTAAAGTGTCAGTCTACCACTTGAACCAAAATGAACACTTTTGAATTGCTCCCCAGAGTGCTATGATGAGCTAATTGTGATATGTGAGAATGATGCTCTGCAGCTTGTCTGTGTGTGTTCAGATTCCTGAATATTTGACTTGTTCTTGTTGACTGAGCCACAGCCTCAGGAGAGCTCTTGCCCTAGGCTGAAAAGGGCAATGATGCTTGAGTCCTGCTTGCTTACTAATGGGTAGAGCAGAAAGAGGAGACCATTTTCTAGATGCTTTGTCTTTTCTGCAAAGGCTTCTTGAAAATAAGAGCCTTGCTAGATAAGTGTTTCATTCATGCATGGAACTGGTAGTAACCCCCGCTTAAGTTGGATGGCTTCCACACATTACCATATTGGCAAAATGGTTTTCCTTTTCTTTTGGCTTGAGAAAAATCTTCAGACTTCAGTGTTTTTCTGAGGCCATCTCTTGCTTTATAGACAGTCAGGCTGTTGAGTACCTTTAAACTTTGCTGTTAACTGATAGTTTCTGAACTTCTTGCTATGACTACTTACTGCTTCTGGTGAAGGCACTTTTTCTGGATGGCTTGGTCACATATCGACAGACTGGAGAGGTGGGCCCAGGTGAACCTCATGAGGTTCAACAAGGCCAAGTGCAGGATCCTGCACCTGGGCCAGGGCAATCAGTGGTATCAATATAGGCTGGGAGAGGACATGCTAGAGAACAGCCCTGTGGAAAAAGACTTGGGGGTACTAGTGGATGAAAAGCTGGACATGAGCCACCAATGTGCAATGGCAGCCCAGAAGGCCAACTGCACCCTGGGCTGCATCAAAAGCATGGCCAGCAGGTCGAGGGAGGTGATTCTGCCTCTCTACTCTGCCCTGGTGAGACCTCACCTGGAGTACTGTATCCACCAGCTCTGGAGTCCCCAGCACAAGAATGACGTGGACCTGTTGGAGCAGGTCTGGAGGAGAGCCACAAAAATCAGTGGACTGGAGCACCTCTTCTATGAAGACAGGCTGAGAGAGTTGGGGTTGTTCAGCCCAGAGAAGAGAAGGCTCCAGGGGGACCTTATAGCAACCTTCCAATACCTGAAAGGGGCCTATAGGAAGGCAAGGGAAGATCTATTCACAGTGGTTTTTAGTGATAGGATGAGAGGTAATGGTTTTAAGCTAGAAAAGGGTAGATATAGGTTGGACATTAGGAAAAAGGTTTTTAACATGAGGGTGGAACAGGTTGCTTAGAGAGGTGGTGGAGGCTCCATCTCTGGAGACATTCAAGGTCAGGCTTGATGGGGCTCTAAGCAACCTGACCTAGGTAGAGATGTCCCTGCTTATTGTTGGGGAGTTGGACTAGGTGGGCTTTAGAGGTCCCTTCCAACCCAATACATTTTATGATTCTATGATTCTCTGCAGACTTTCCTTGAAGGCAGGAGCTGGCCCTCGCTCAGCTTGAGCAGGAATTGCACGGAAGTCAGTAATGTAAAACTGTGCAAAGGGTCTCTTAAAGGTGAGTGATTATTGAGAAGTCATGTTTGTCTTGTGGTCCAAGCAAAAACAGAAGTTCAGTAGCACACCTGTCCTAATGAAGTTAGAGCAACTTTTCCCTTGTGAGCCAGCTAGCTAACCTGTTTGCCACCTGCTAGTTCTTGTCGGAATGCATGTTTTCTTCTGGGCTTGATATTCAAGTCCCCACCTCTGAGATCGCTTACTGCATCATTAGGTCTGTGAGCAAGAAGGTGGAAAAACAAGGCAAGTGGGGTAGGTGGCTTTCTGCCTTTCTAGTTGGCAGAGTACTGGCAAATTCAGTTCCTCAATATATTAACCTTTCTTAATGCAAAATGACTGGTGATGTTATCTGTGGCCTGGTTTCTAATTTAAGCTCAAGTCTTCACTTCCATGATTGCATAAAGATTAGATGTTGCAGTTGAGAAATGACTTAATTAATGGCTTTGGAGGAGGTGAGTTGTTCAACTTTCCACAATTCAAAACTGTTCTCATGGCAGTAGCTACCTGTGGGGAAGAACCTCCTTAGCTTACAGGAGAAAACCAGTAGTTCCTGACATCCTTAGAGCTTGCCGCTCTGCATTGCCATGATGTGCTCACAAGGTGCTGAGAAGGCACCTTTATGCAGAAAGGGTTGCTGGTAAAATTGGCAGTGTTGGACTAGGGAAGACTGAGGGCTAAGCAACAGCAAACCTAATTTTCCCAGGTAGTTACCTCTCTATTTCAACATGCCAGAGCTTGAATAGGAGCTGGGACCTGACCTGTTCTGCAATGTCTTGATTCCTTTTCCCTGCCTCAACTTAGCTGTTTTTTCTAGAGTTGCTTGGTTGCAGTTTTTAGATTTTTAACATCGTTAACATTTAATGTTTGCTTGAAAAACTTGGCTTCACAAAATGCTTTGACATTCCAAGCTCAAGTATCCTGGATCTCCTGGTAGGCTATTCAATAAAAAGCTTCCTCTTGCAACCTTTCTCCATTCCCCCGGAGGGGTGTTCTGCTGCACTTATCAAAATCAACATTAAAGGTGACTTTGCCATCAGTGCATTTAATGAAGAGCCGTTAAACTTGTGCCCAGGCAAAACTTAAAATATTGTTTCAGTAAATTATTAACGATACAGCCAGTTGGGTCTTGTCTCATGCTTGGCCTGACATTAGATGGGTAGATGAGATACTGTATGAAGGAGTACATTCCTAGAAAGTTTAGTTTTCAATTAGTAACAATTAGTAGGGACAGACAGTTCTGGCTGCATGTGAGAAGCACGAATATTGCTGCAATCCTGCTTTGCTGATGTTACCATGTTTGCTGCTGAAACTTCTGGGGGCCTCAGCATTTACTGAGGTGTGTGGCTGCTTCTCTGTGGCTTCAGTCTGAAACACTGACAAGGGGAACATCTTTCTGAAGTTAACCTTGTGTGACATACAGAAATACATACTGCTGTCTTCAGCAGAAAATCTTTACAAGCTTCGAGGAAAATTGGACTAGTTGTTGTTCCTAAAAAATATACCTGAAAACTCGTTTGCACCCTTTACCTTTGGATTGTATGTAGCTCTTCCTTGACAGCTAATAGCTATACAATATTAAACTCCTAAAAGCCTGTGCCTTGGTGCTGTATCTGAGGACCCCAAAACAACACTGATACACAAACACATAATTTTGCACCAAAACTGTTTGAGGTTGATTTACATAGTCTGCTGGGAGCCTCTGTTTGCTTCAGCACTGGGAATCTTATGCAGACTTGAATTACCAATTCGTGACAAGTTAGGTGTCAGCAGCAGCCCTCAACCCACTTGTTCCTTCTGCATTTGTGCCACCAGCTCTGCACTTTCATCCCAGAAAAGATTCTTGTAACTGAACTCAAATGCCCAAGGGGAGAATATGCCAGAAAGCTAACAGTGCAGTGTTCCTGGGAATGGGGAAGAGGATTTTTGGTTAGCTGCAGAACTTGAGTCTAGCCTGGCCCAAAGATAAGTGCTGTGGGATGGCACAGCCAGAGCTGCTGTGTCCTCAGGCAGTAAGGGCAGGGAGAAGACAGTCATATTCTTCCAGTACCTGAAAGGAGCCTATAAGAAGGCAGGAGAAGAACTGTTCACAAGGGCTTGTAGTGGTAGGATGAGGGGTAATGGTTTTAAGATGGAAAAGTATAGATTAGGTTGGACATTAGGAAAAAGCTCTTTAACATGAGGGTGTTGGATCACTGGAACAGGTTGCCCAGAGAGGTGGTGGAGGCCCCATCCCTGGAGACGTTCAAGGTCAGGCTTGATGGGGCTCTGAGCAACCTGACCTAGGTAGAGATGTCCCTGCTTATTGTAGAGGGGTTTGGACTAGATGACCTTTGGAGGTCCCTTCCAGCCCAATACAATCTATGATTCTGTGCTGCTTTGTGTTGGTGAAACAGCACCAACTTGTGACCTTTAAACAGAGATGTTGGCTCCTCTGCTAATTAAATGCTTTTCAGTGGCAGCTGGACAGCAACAGTTGCCAGGCAAGCTGGGCTCCCACTGTCTGCTCATCTCTGCCCTGCTATCCTGGCAGCAGCAAGTGAATTACTGCATGATGGGCAGTGCTTCCTCCTTTTAATAAAGCTGCCCAGTAATCCACCTGGCACTAGGCATTTGATTTTTCATACCTTGTGTCACGGGGAGGGGAAGAAATAGCTCTGAGCCCCCCTTTTCTTTTTTCTCCTTTGTGTGCACTACTCTGAACCAATGTTGAGATAAAACTGCATTCTTCCACTTGCCAGGAGGCTACTGAGTGGTTTGTATGGTCTGTAAAGCACTGTGGCAGAGGACTAGCTCAGGGTGCCTTGGTTGCTGGTAGCTGAGCTGACTGGTAAAGAATCTCACCCATTATCACGATGTGGGTTTGTGCCAGGAAGTTGTCATAAAGTGAGTAGTTAAAATTATTGATTGTCGAACTCAGTGTTCGGCCCTCTGTACTAACTTGAATTTGAAGGCTTCTGTTTGTTTTGGCTAGGTCTAATCTGATCGAGTTGTTATCTTTACATCTCAAAGAAGAAACCCTTAAAATTCCAGTGCTTTGTGAAAAGGGAAAAACAAAGCATATGCAGATGGTTGTTGGTGTGTCATCCAGAGTCAATAACCACATCAGTATGTCCCAAAACTGTTTCATGTTGTCCCTAAATAGCATGGTCATGCTCACTTGGCTCGTTTTGATAACATCTGGGTTATGAAACTGGTGCCTGCTTGCAGTCAGCACCTTGGTAAGTACTAGTAACCATCACTTAAGAGAAAAATGACTGTGTTTTAACCAGGGCCGCTTTCTGTTACAGCGACAACTGAAGGCCAAGGCTAAGAAGGCCATTGAACAGTTACAGCTGCGCACCCTGAAGGAAGGGGACAAGGTATGACTGATCCTATCATCTCCCACCCTTTGAGACACAACCTTTTGACACACGCTTTGCACAAAACCCAGAGAGTGGTCCTTAGTACGTGAGCAGGATGGAGAAACCTCTCTGAGCCCATAACTGTCTCTTGCAGAGATGGTTCCTCTTTCAGACCAGTTCCTTTTCCAGGATGAAAGACTTTCTAATGTGCACATTCATATAAATCAGATTATTTTTTTAGCTTCTTGCTTGTAGTCTTGCTGAGGTGAGAAGTCCTAATTTTCTGGCATGGATGCTTAAAGATAAACTAGTATATCTAATCAGCTTCCCTGGCTATTCTTTTTGTGATTAAAACTTGGAGGCAGCAGTTTCTAAACTTCTACACCAGTGCCTCCAATAATCCAATGATGGGTTGCAGCTGGATTTCTAAGCAGTGGGATTAAATTTCAGTGCTTCTGTTAAAGTTTTATTTTGACTGAGTAATCCACACAATGTGGTTATATAAGATTACATACAGGAGCTATTTAGATTATTTGAGCTAGACCCCTTTTGTCTGCAGTGAATCTGACTGTAGTTCAAAGGAAGCTTTCAAAGCCTGTTAGTATTGTAACTTCATTTCACCTCTTTAGGAAACTGGTCCTGATGGAGATACCTGTGTTGTGTGCATTGAGGTCTACAAGCCGAACGAAGTAGTGCGTATTCTGACTTGCAAGTAAGTTGTCTTCCAAACTGCCCCTTAATCCAAAATCTGGAAGCATGCCTCTTACTGGTTGTTCCTTCTGCTATGTTAACAAAGCTGATCAAACTTTAATCAAGCTGTTTCACAGCAAGGATTCTTGAATCTCTGTCAAACAGGGTTTTGAACAACAGGAGCTCTGCAAATACGTACTTGTAGTGTGCCCTAATGGCCTGTGTTCATAACTTCCCCTGGGAGTGGATTTACAAGTATAACGTCGCAGACCACAGTGCCTCTCCAGGGGATGTCAGGGCTTTCTGAAGACTTCTTTTTCCCGCCCTTTGGTGTATAAGAACATTACCTCTAAATTGCAGATAACTGGCAAAACTATGCCCATTTCTTGTCACTTAGTTTACTGGTTACCGAGAGGGTCGTGCTCCTGCTAAACTTGCTAACTGTGCTAACTTCTGTAGTTGAGAAGAAAGCATTTCTATTCTATGCATCCCCTGAAACAGAGACCAAAATAGAGCTATAGCAGTTTATTTTTCTAGAATTCTCTACTGTCATATCTCATTGCTGTGCTTCTGTGGAAGCCTGATTAGTGGAGCACTAAAACTTTAATTTGACTGCTCCTAAGATGAGCAATGAAGCTTTTTCAAGGCTTGAGGAAACTTGTTCTGTGGGACTTCCCCCTGTGCCTGCTGAATCAGAGGGCTGTGGTGTGAACTGCACAAATTTTGTATGGGAAGAGGTTTTGTAACAGGGTTACAGAAAAGCACCTGGAAAAAATGTGATGTAGGAAAAACTAGGTTCTGAAGAATGGAAAAATCTGTAGCTGCTGTTGTGTGTTGAGCAATATTTTGTCAAACACTATCAAAACTGAGCTGGGCTTACAGCTTACAAGGTTAGTTTAGCAAAAGCTTTCTCTGCTCCCAAGCAGCAGGACTTCTAAGCTGTTTGGATACCATGAAGTTGGCCTGTTAAGGTGTTATCAACAAACTTCCTCGATCTAATGCCTAATAGTTTAGAAAAAACAAACTGAATAAGCTTTCAGGCATGTGTGTTAATAATTACTGTTGTCTCGTCAGGTCTATGCTCGTTAGTAGTCCTGTTTGGTAATGAAGTCCCATGAGTACAGAAGCATTTAGACAGACTCTAGGTACTTTTGACTGATAGAAGACCTGATTTATCATTATTTCCCTATAAAGCCTGCTAATCTTGATATGAACTTGCGTAACTTATTGGGTTAAGAGGGGAGTAACTTCTTTTGAATGTATTCTTTATACACAAATTGGCTGTATTATGCCATGCTCTGAGTGATGTTTCATTCCTCTTTGGCCCAAACGTAGCTCTAAGAGGCACTAGCTTAAGACTATTGCATTTAATTGATAATCTTCACCAGTGGAGATCTCGGCCATTATCAACAATATTAAATGCTCTCACATGACTTATAAACTGATATTAACTGCAAGAATGTACTTGGTGTTGGTGGTTGACCTCAACACTGAGACCCTACTTGCTGAAAGCATTTAACTATATTCCTGAAGGAAACAAGCAAGTGAATGCCCCTGTGAGTCACATTGGTGGTATCTAAGTATCTGGGGTGTGTGTATTTGCAGAAGTCATTCTTGTCCAGATAGTCAAACTGAAGGCATTTATAGTAGCAGAGGTACACAAGACCGGTATTAAGTCCAAGTACTTAAAATAGTCACGCATCGAAGTTTGAGGTTGTACTCTAGACATCACGTTGGTTTAGCTGGAAGGAGATGTTCCATATGAGGGCTCAACTGGAGAATCCTGGTATCGTACTGGGACATAGGATACTGAGCACTGGATGTGATGATCTCCACACTTGTCTCATAATAGAGTTCTGATTAATATTGAGCAGTGTCTGACTGCCTTGCTATTTCTATTCAGGCTGAAGGAACAGGCAGATTACAGGATTTCAAGTCATCCTCATAAATCTGTGGCCTTGTCCAGACCCATTGTGGAATTATTTTCAGAGAAGCACATATTTGCATCTATGATGGCTGAACTATATTTACCTTCTTGAGTACACAGCCTACCAAATATCCACTTGGAATACACAGTGACTTCATAGACTAAGTAAATGTGTGGGAGTGTAGTTTATCTTGGGGACATAATTCTGTAAGATATCTCTTTTTTTATATAGTTTTAACAGAAACAAGTGCTATTTAGTCATCTGCATGACAGAAGTTAACCTTAAAGCAAAGATTGAGATGACAATATTTGTACTAGTTAAATTAACACCTGGGAGTGTATGGTACACAGATTATTTTTTTTTAAAAAACAAACCTTGACTGATGTAGCAAAGATGGAAATGCTAAATTCTAGCAAGTTCTATAGAGATATTAATAAGCATAAACTCAGCTACAGGTTGAGAGATCAACTCTCCATAACTTTGAACAGAAACTTGTGGCAAAATAAGGTAATCCACTCTAGAATGAGTAAGGTCTCAGTGTTTCAAAATGGGCCTATGTAAGTTCTCTAAATGGGCCTTCATAGCTGCCCCATAAACAGTTCTCCTGGTGTGAAACCTAATTTGTTGGTTACCTTCTTCCACCAGCCATCTCTTCCACAAGAGCTGTATTGACCCCTGGCTTTTGGAACACAGGACATGCCCAATGTGCAAGTGTGACATTCTCAAAGTTTTGGGTGTTGAGGTAAGCCAGTAAGTCTTTCTCAGTGGCACATGCTGTTGTTGGTGTTTTGCTAGTGTAGTAACCACATATTGAGCTGTTTCATGCTGCCTCTAGAGTGCAGGTGATAAGCACAGGCATTGCCATGTCAGTGGTGAAATGCTACAGGACTAATTGCCGTGTCCCCTTTAGCAAAGCCTGCAGCTGACCTGATCTGAGTTGGCAGCATCTAAAGCCTTGGGCAGGATGTCAACCAAAATTGATTGTAATTCACGACTGAAAAATTGTGCTTAACTCTTGTACTTGCAGCTAAGGGTGTTTCTCAAAGCTTCAGGCAGACTTTGACAACTCATACTGTCTGCAAAACCAGCTTCTATTCAGTTAATAAGTACCCAAAGTCCTTGAAAAGTAAATGTGTTAGCATGTGTGGCTTTCCTGGAGCCACATGACTTCCTAGGATACATAAGGAATTTCCATTATGTTCCGCAACTGCTTGTTGTGGCAAGTGCCAGCAGAAGATGCTTTTGCCAATGCCTGATGCTGCCTGGACCAGCTAAAACATTTGTCAGAGTTTGCCTGGGGGAGGGAGATCGGCACTGAGTGGATTTTCATGGTACTGAGCAGTAAGAGGGAAGAGCTGGCTGAAGAATGTAGAAGCTGCATCTGAACTTCCCACTCAATTAGGTGGTAACTAGTTTTCACCTATGCTGCTGGATGTTAACAGGAGAGCTTTTTTTTAAATAAATGTTTTTCTGGGTCAGAGTTCACTAGACTGCAGTCCCTGCAGGCATTGGCCTCCTGGAAAGGTGCAGCCTCCTCCAAAGTTGTAACTTAACCACTTTCTCTTTTTTCACAAAGGTGGATGTAGAAGAAGGGTCTGAGTCTGTGCAAGCCACAATATCCAGTGGGACATCAAATGTCTCTGTAGTTAATGAAGAGGATAATCGTAGTGAAACAGCATCATCTGGATATGCTTCTGTACAAGGAGCAGATGAATCTGTTGTGGAGGAACATGCGCCATCAGAAAGTATGTCTCTTGTTTTATCTGTCTTGCTAGATTGCATTGCATTTTGTTGCTTATGGTGTGAGTGAGGGTGATTTGCCTTAACATCTCAGTGCTTGAATCCCTGGCTTTTCAGGGTAATCTTAATCTTCCCTTTTGTTTTAGCACTTGGCTCTGATGCTTGGGTTTTGTTTTCAAATACAACACAACCCAAATGTGAATTAGAAACTTAAGTCTATGAAGAGAGTAGTTGAAAATCAGAGGCTTACTACTTAAAGGCCAAAGATTGTTTGGAAGATGTCCCTCATAGCATTGTCTCTTTGGAGATTTCATTTGGTTGAGTGAGCACTGCTTTTTGCCACCAGATCTGTCTGCTAAAAGTAGCTAATTCCTTATAGAAAACATATGGGGAATCAGTCCTGCTCTAGCTCAGATGAAGCAAAATAGAGATGACAAATACTTCAACTGAATTTCAGATTTTACCAAGAGTGAGTCATCCCTGAACACTTGCAGAGAATTTTAATAGGAAAAGACTATCAGCTTTTTGAAATACTTAATCTTTTTGAACAAGAGCGAACTAATTGAAAAAGTCTTTTTAGTGCTCAACTTTGCCAACACACGCTCAATGTTGCTGTTGACTTAAAAAATTGAAAGGTTCGGGGTAAACAAATGGAAGTAACTATCCCCCTGGATTGTGCAATGGTGTTGGGAAGAGGAGCAAGTGGGGAAGCTTTCAGGGGCAAAGGGGATTTCCTGTGGGAAGCCCAGCTGATAGGAAAGCATGGGATTTGCTGCCAGCCTCCTGTAGGACAAGTTGCTCCAGCAAGTGATGTGTATACACGTGTACCTTGCCTAGGCACTCCAGTAGAGCAGGGGGGACTTCCCATAAGCTAAACATCAGAAGTTGAAGTTGCATCCCTATAAGCAACTGAAGTGATGCTGGATTAGTCATATGGCTCAGGCCCTCATGTACTCTCACTTTGAGTGGCAAGGACACACACTAACATCAGCCTAACAACATTAGTCTGGAGGGAGAAGGCCTTCTTCTCTGAATAGGCCTGTGTCCCACTGTTTATCCTGAACCTTGTCTCTAGAAGTTGCTCCTGATGCCTGTCTTCAGCAGCCTTAAAGTTATACAAGAATTGCCAATCTCCTTATAGTTGGATTTTGTAGCCTGACATGGCCTTCTGCCACTTGAGCACACCTAGGCTTGTTCAGGACTAGTGAGAAGTGAGCTCCAGAGCTGAGCAGATACCTCTAGAAATGACAGATAGCGTCAAGAATGGGCTCATAGACTAATGAGGGGCAGCAGAAGAGTGGCAGCTGGAGCATGGTCTTGGATTTCCCATTTTGCAGGAAAAATGCAGGGAAAAGACCACTGCAGTGGGCTTGTGGAAATAAATCAACTGTGGTTTGCTTTAAGGTAGTAAACTTGCCTATGACACTTCTTAACTTGCCTTTCCTTGGTTTTGTTCTGGACAGATGACAACATGCATCTTGTAAGCAATGAATCCCAGTCCTCTGCTGTGAACGTCCTTCCACAGGTTGACAACCCAAGTTTTGAGGCAGATGAAGCACAAGTTCATGAAGTCCGGTCCTAAGAACACGCTGAGCAGTGTGGTGTAAGCCTTCTGCAAGGAGCTGCCTACTGCCATCATATGTATACCAAACATTGCAAGACTGTAGCAGAAAAATATTGCCTTGGCAATGTAAAGATCAAATAGACTTGTTCAAATCATAATTATATGGTTTGAAATTCTTTAAAACTGCATCTCCCATGTGGAAGTTAGTTTTAGCACTCTTGAGATAGAGCTGTCTTAAATAAAATCTGATGTTTTTCTAACACTAAAACAAAAGTTCCATCTTCAGCAAAGCTTCTCTTCAGTGTTTGAGTCATTTAAGGAGAAGATTCTTTTGTTGTAGCTGTTTCTACTGGGAATTGTTTTGATTTGGTTTTTTTTTTGCTGTTTTTAATTCAATTGGATTTTCATTGTAAACAAATTGATTTTGATCTGGTCTAATACGTATTTACCAGACACAGTTCAGTTTAAGTGACACTGTATTTAATATTTCAGTGCACTAATTTGATAGGAGAAAGTATAAACTACTGCCTGTCAAACTGGATTTTGCCCACAGCGTCTTTGGTTCTCTAGTAAACAGATTGATTCTCTACCTCTCAACTCCAACCTGCCAACCACACATTCCTAAAGGGAAAACAGAGAGCTGCAAGCTGACAGGCCAAATCTGACTTGCACAATATTGTAAAGGGAACAATTGTAGGAACTTTTCAAACCTGATAATATTAGACAGTCTGAAAGATCCTCCATGATTTTTGGAGTTATGACCACCTCTAGCACCAGCAATATGCCAGAGTCCTGGCTTTGTGAGAGCCTTGGATGACTTCAGGAAGACAGAAGATGAAAAGATAGATTCTTCCCAGATGATCTGCTGTGGTGTTCAGAAAATGATCCAGCCTCTGAACAATGCTGGACTGTTGCTGTGTGGTTTTTTGCCTGTGTGCTAAAGCTGCAGGGAGAGCTGATGTCCTGTAAACATAACAGATGATTGGAGAAGTTGTCTGCCATCTGTGGGGAGTTGAACTGGGGTCAAGGAGGAACACTGGATGTCTCAATATTACGTGTAGGGCCTTGCCCAGCAAAGGTAACTAAGGACATCTTATAGATGCACTTTATTTTTTTTATCTTTCTATCTATGGCTTGTTTCTAATGTTAGCAGAATTTTGTTGTAAAGCCTGCAGTAAAGTACTGTTGAATCTGGAGGGGGAAAGCAATGCATTTTCATAGCTGTAGTTCAATTAAAATCGTTGTAAATTTCATGATTTGTATTGAATATGAAAATGTAAATAAAACTATATTTTGATGACCCTGACTGGCATTAAATATTGATTACCAGCTCTTGTATGGAAGAAGATGCTGAATTTGCATGGTCCCACAACACAAACTCATCCAGTTTTGCGAGGCCAGAGAGCAGCAGTGCTTGCCCGAACTCATTGGAATACGGAGTTGCTAATTATGTGCAGGGTGCTACTGTTACATGGATTGAAACTGTGTTGAGAGGCTTAAGCCTAGCAGCTGTACTCTACAGAACAAGCAGCTTAGAGTGTGTTCAGTGAGCTGCCTGATGTACCCCTGAACTGTTCTTCCAGGCAGGTTTGGCCCAAGGCAGTCTTAACTGAACTCTTCAGATCAGACAGGCTGCATCTCAGATTATTCAGCATCCCTCCCTTACTCAAAAACTTATGCTTGCTTTGTAAGACAAAGTATTTCAAAAGCAATTACATGCCCATTGTTCTCAGCTATACTACCAGATGCTGTAAAAACTTGTCACTCCTCTGGCCAGTTTGGTAGTAGTCTTGTGCTTCTTTTTAGCTCAGTTCCAAGTCTAGTCTAGGAAGCACTGCTTGGTTATGGGCTCAAATTGCAAAGCTGGTTATAATTGGACTTCACTCCAAAGCTGTTCTCTGCTCCTGCACTTCAGATGTAGAAAGGAACCGCCAAGCAGTAAATATGTAACTCCTGAGCACTTAATTTCATTTCAAAAAGCATTATTGTGGCATGAAAGCTGTAATGGAGTAAAATTGAATTATTCCCTCCCATTAAATAACCTTCCAGTCTTCTGTGTTTAATAGAAACAAGATTTAACTTTTTTTTTTTAAAAAAAGTGAGGGCAGTCAGATGAATTCATAGAATGGTTTGGGTCGGAAGTGACCTTAAAGATCATCTTGTTCCAACCCCCCCTGCCATGGGTAGGGGCACCTTCTAGACAGTGTACAAGGCCCCATCCAACCTGTTTTTGAACACATCCAGTGATGGAGCGTCCACAACTTCCCTGGGCAACCTATTCCAGCATCTCACCACCCTCACAGTGAGTTCAATACATTGAAAGGTGCTTTGGCATTCTTTTTTTTTTTTGTTCCAATCTATACATTTGGGTTGCTTTGTTTATAGGATTCAAGCCTTTCTATGTATTGTCTTTCAAGAGCAGTAAACCTGCCTTTTTTCCACTACTGCTATTTCAAAGGGTAAGCTGGATGCAAGGCGTTTCCTCATGGAATTCACTAGTGGAGTAGTGGGAGATGCAGCATTCACGTTAGCGAGCCCATGCTGCTGTAGGATCAGGTGACGTGTACGTGTTCTGTCAAGGGGTGAGCTTGCTTGGAGCTCAAGGCACTTGTACTAATTTTCAGAAAGACTTTTAAGATTCTTAGAGCAAATGTGAAGTATTGCTAAAGGAATAAATGCAGAGTTTGTACCTGAACGGTACTTGAGAGAGAGCTAGACAGAATAATTTAATGCTTCTGGTTTTACAGCTTAAGCTGCAGGTCTGCCATGTTCTTGTGTGTGTAGATTTACTTTGTAAATACTAACTACGCGAGGGTTTTTGTTTGAAAATGAAGGTGTGCAAACTTCACTATTCCAATCTATGATACTGAGCAGTCTGTTGCTGTCTGGCTTTGAGAAAAATAACTTTCTTCTTTCATGGAACTCTGCAAAGGTTTCCACTTTTGAGAACATTGCTGTAGTCCTACCTGCTTTAAAGAAATTTCAAAGCTTCGCTCTCACTTTGTATTTTCAGGTTTCCATGGATAGCAGCTGTCTTTAGCTGACCCTCCGTAGAGCACTGTACAGCAGAATTTTATTTTTTTTTTTCTTTTTAAATTGTTTTTTGGTGATCCTATGAGCTTGAGTGGCTTTATGTGTACACATATATGTGCACTATGGCATGACAGACTCTTCCCTCTAAGCAAGAGGCAAACAGGAATGGGCCTGGGGTCAGGGCTGGTCCTGAAATGCAGCACAAGCTGGCTGTTACTGTGCAGTAGCTTTGGGTTTTGCTATATGTAAACCAATGTTTGCATGCAAGATGCTGGAAATTAAGTGCCCACGAATGGTAACAGCTGCTAAAACGTGTGCGTCTTGACTCTGTTAATATTCCCATTGAGTCACACAGACACGTCAATTATTCTGCCCCCAAAGAGAAAGCAGAACAGGTTCCAGCATGATGTTCGAGTGTTTATTCACTGCTGTCATCACTCCTCCAGGAAAGCTCTGATCTAGACACTTCACGCAAATGCTTGCGTGCTTTCCAAGGGGGACTGTTTTTTTTTTTTAATCCCTGCAGGAGAGGAAGCCTTGTCAGCTAGTGCTGGATTACTGTGCTTTCTTGTAAAACAGCTTTACAGCAATCCCAAACAAAAGAATAACATTTTCTCATATGGAGGAAAATTTTCAGATGTCCCTATAGAAATGTAGTTATAGCTCCAATTTTTGCTTAAGGGAGAAGCAGGACTTGTGATGAAGGGCTACAAACAGGTAAATACAGTTTGAGTCAAAAGGGCAGTTGGACTCTGTCCATAAAATGGAGAAACTTGTAAATCTCCATCTTTAGATGGAAAGAGCTGCACTTGTCAAATGATCTAACAGCTGGATAGAATAAATATACACATCTACCTTAACTCTGTGATTTAATGTAATTTCATTCTGTTTAACATACACCAGCTCAAAGGTAGCCCTGCCTTTTCACCCAGGTTTAGACTGATGTTTTTCCTGTGCAGATTTGAATCAAGCTCCACTCCCGCAGTAGTATAATGCCCGGCATTTTGGAATAGATGAAAGAAAATCTACTTGCTTTGGCAATTTAATTTTGGCTCTAAGGGAAACTTGAAACCAAATTGCAGTGTTCATCCACTGTGAATTAACAGCTATGTAATTCTCTGCGCTGGTTGTTCAACTGTGGGTTATGGAGAGTGAAGCCAAAGTTTATTTACATAGCTATTTATCTATTTATATAATCTTGGCTATGGTTATTTGTGGGAAGTAATTTAGCATTTCTAGGAGGTCTTTAATACAGTGAAAGAAAAATTCTGCAGCACTAAATGGATCTCTGTGGCTGCAGAATGCATTGATTAGATGGTAGGATGATTGTGCACTGATTAAGAAAGAATTTAAGTGCCTATAAATAAATTCCTCCAAGTCGATAGAGGGGTAGTCTGCATCTTAATAGTATTTGGTTAAGAATCCAGTGCCTGAGGGAACTGGAAAAAAGACAGACATTCAAGACCTTGAAACAAGGGAGGGGAAAACAAACCAGACATTTCCAAGCAATAGCATTTTACTGTTTGGTTTTTTACCCAATTAGCAAAGTTTGAATGTTACAGAAGAAAGTAATGTATGTCCTAACATGTGCAGTGTGTGTGAGATACCGAAAGCCAAGCTCTGTGTTGGAAATGCCAAGGGCATCTCTCCTTACAATTAGCATCGGAATTAGAAGACCTGTGTTAGATCCTTAATAGGCATTTCCTATCCAAGGGCTTGGCTAATTGGGGAAAATTAAATGGTAAATACTCTCTCTGGGAATGCTCTTACAGGAGGAGCATCCATGCAAGAATCACTCTTAACAGTTCGTCTAGTAAATCTCCAGGAACCCACTAATGTCTGCTACTCAGTCACTTCAAGTGGGGGGATTGAAGAAACTGCCTCATGAAGAGCAATGTGCTGGTTTATCTAGGAGTTGTTTGCCTTGTCTCATTAAGGTTTTATCTGTGTTCGTCATTAGCCAGCACGTGGTAACTTTTAATTCATTCTTCCTTTCTAGTAAAGGTAAAACAGGTAAAAAGAAGACTAGGATTAGTTAAATCTATATTCAGTCCCAAGGGTAAAACCTTTTAATACTACAGCTTCTCCTGCTGTGGTGCAATGAGTGATTGGGGAAGAAAAAAGTCTCACACCAGTGCAATTCACCCAGTTTTGAAGCCTTCTAGTGAGTTAAATGTGATAGCACACTCAGTTGTGCTTTCACACTGGTGCCTTTGGGTGGGCGGTTCCTGATGCAGCTGGAGCTGGACTGCCACTGCCAAGCATCTTTCTGTCAGTGCTTGGCAGAATCTCGCTGTGCCTGTACTTGCAAATAGACCAGTGCTGGCAGAAGCATTTTTGGTAGTGAAGTACATTTGGGACTGCTGAAAGGGTGAATGGAGGACCAGATAGAGCAAAAGTGCCAACTTTGCAACCTACAGTTGGTGCATAATGCGCATAATTTTTTTTTTAGAAAGCTCGAAGTAGAGGCTGAGTTTAAATAACTGTGTGCTGAATTTTTTGTATAATGCACGATCAATAAAGCATTATTCTTGAAATATCTGAGGAAGGTCAGTTATGCTGAAAAGAGCACCTGCAAATAATCTGAAGAGCTAGTCATTGAGGACAAAGGCCAAAGTTCCTGTGGACAAATAATGAAAATAGTGAGGCCATGAGTCAAGCTGTTGTTAAGGCAACCTAAACATCTACTCTACTCCAAATCAGCGCTGAATTGTTGCAATGAGGCGGATTATCTTTTTATAATGTGAAATGTAAATAGGTAACACTGGTCATACACCTGCTTCTGCAGCTGGTGGGGCCGCTGCTCTGCTCCTGGGGTGGCCGGTGACCGGGGAGGGGACATGGGTGCTGGGACCAGGGTGCTGCAGTCGGTGGCGGTGACGGGCACGGCTCCCTTCCTTGCACGGCAGATTTTTCCTGGTTTTTGTTTCTGTGCCTCAGTCTCAAGGCTCAGTGCTGACCGGAAAACTGATGCTAAAGCCAAACGAAGCCTCTGGGGACGTCTGTCCGTCTTTTGCGTTGAAAAAGGAATAATGTTTGGCTAAAATGGAAAACGGGACTCCTCGCTGTGGCAGAGAGGCCAAAAAAGTATCCAAGCCGCTTTATGAAGGCATTTTAGGGACCGGCTGGAGGCCCGCCGGGGAGCTCCGAGCCCGCTGCGGCCTGACAGGAGCGAGGTGGGGCCGGGCAAGGGCGCGGGAGGTGTCGTGTGGGGGGAGCACAAGGAAGAGCCTCCCTCGGAGCCGGTGGGGCAGAAGGAGCCGTCAGTCCCGGTGGGACGAGCCTCG
>VZZY01024032.1:102231-155030 GCA_013400335.1 Eurystomus gularis | reverse complement strand
GGGGGACGCCGCCCGGGGGGGTCCCGGCAGGGCTGGGGCCGCTGCCTGCCCGGGCCGGCCGCCACCCTCCGCGTAGCCCAGCGCTCTGTCCCGGGCTGAGAGCCCTTTGCTCCAGCGGACACGCTGGCAGGGTTAGGTTTGCAGCTTGTTGGAAGAGGAGACGTCAGAAGAGATGACGGGTTTGTCATACTTTGGCAAGATGCTCATTTCCAAGTCACTTTTCTTGCATGCATCTGAGGCTGCTTGAAACGAGCTCCTCCTCAGGCATTTCTGTTCATTTATTTTAAAAGCAAGTGTATGATTTGGTGGAGCTTGTCATGAGGGGTGGGTCAGGAGAGTGACAGGGCATTGACCATCGTAGAGTAAACTTTATTTCATGGCAGCTTCAAGGTTGCCATGGTTAATTGTTGTCTGCATCATTATGCACTGCAGGGACCCCAGCTACCACTGAGGCTTCTGGTTGTGGTGATAGCTGTTCAGACTAGAACTGACTCCTTTGTAGTCTGGTGGCATCTGTCATTGACCCTGTCAAGGAGAAATGCTGCAGGGAAGCAGAGTAAAGTTGTTCCTGGGCGGGTTATGGTTCGTGCGTGTTTTGCATGAATTGCATCTCTCTGGGTTTTCTAGGCTTTCTCTAATTGTGTCATCAGAAAGCAAGCTGTTTTAAACATGAGGCATAATTATCTTCTTGAAACATTTATTCATTGCCTTGGACAAAACCAGAAAGTCCAAACTTGTGGCTGATGAATTTCAAATGTAGAAATAGCCCCTCCAGCTGGAGGTACGGTATTCTCCATTGGCATCTGGACCACTCGCAGGGCACAAGGAAAGTGTAAAAAAAGGTAATTACAAAATCTCAGATTCTCTTCTAGGCATATTGTAGTATTATAGATAGATAATGTTAGGCTTGGGCTTAGAACCAAGGGTGATATTTTGCAACCTTGGAAGTCTTGTGATCATCAGGCTAGATGAACCATTCTCTGCCCAGGTATCTTTGGAAGCCAAGGAAGCTGAGTCAGTTTGAAGGTTGTCTTTCTGTGTGATAAAATTAACTTAAGAACTGTGATAAGAACTAGAATTAGGTATATATTTAAAAACATCCTCATAGGCTTGCAACTGGACAGACAGCTGGGGCCTCCTAGTGCCCTTTGGTTTTTGTTGAAGGTGAGGCTTCTATCCCTAGTCTTCTGTCCTTGATGGTATTTGACATCATGGAAAAATACTCCAATGGGATAATTCCTGTAGCATGCTTTTTTTAATGTGGCATTGCACATTTTATTTGCGTAGCTTTTCTCATAATACTAGATTCATACAGATTTCATCTATGCAAGTCGTTTTTTCACTGGGCAGAAACAAAAACAGGGAGATGTTATTGAACTAAAATTGTGATTAAGAAAGATTAACAAGAAAAATGGAAAAAATACAGTTGTATTTGTGTTTGCAGTTTTGAAAATATTCAAACCTCGCAGATGTAAGCTAGCATAATTCGCTGTGCCTGATTTTAATTTTATATCGCTATGCGTCACTAAAGAAAATTATTGCTTACTTTAGAAAGAAACAATGAACAGCTTTTATGCTGTTGTTGCAAATGTGCCAAGTAAAACCTTGTTGTTCCGAACAGCTTTTTTTCAGCTGGTGAAACGAGGTTGGAGGTGACTGGGAGCATTGGTGGATTGGGGAGTTACGAGTGAAGGAGGCAGACAGCAGTGCAAGACTAAGTCTTGAGCTTTTGCCCTTCTCTTCCCTCAAGGTAGGAGTGGGAAGGAAGATGAGTGGTGCTGCAGGGTTTGAATAGCAGTGATGGGGGCTGGCTGAGGAGGCAGCAGCAAGGGCTTCCCAAGAATACAGGAATACACTTGGTAAGACAGACTTTAAAGGAGGGGAGATGTGAATTTTGAGGAAGCAGCCAATAGCTGGAGGATGTACAGACCAAGGAGAAAAAGGTAGATGACAGCGGAGACACTTACCTGAAGGCAGGCTGGGAAATCTGGTGCTGTCCTAGCTTTAGAAAGAAGGCTGGATTTGTTTGTATGGCCCTCCTGGACTGACTCTTACAGTGCAGCAATTGGTAATCTGTAGATGATACAATTAATTCTTATGGCTTGTGTCTGCACACAGCATAGTTCTGAGTTGGCTACTGTGGCTAAAAATGGACAGAAACATCTTGTGCTGGTTTTACTTGGCCTTGGCTCTCTTCCTGCAGGTTATGTGCCTGCTTAGCTTTACTTTTCATTCTTTCCTTTCTTAGACCTCACCTAAGCATATGGACACTGCGACCTGTTTGACCAGTTCTACCTCTGGTAATTCAGCTGCAATAGACTGTCCTAAAATACGTTGCTGTATGTCTGGCAGTGCAGCAGTGTGACTGTGTCGTCTGGTTGTTCTGTCTTCTGCAGAGCCACTATGGGAGAGCTACTCAGAGTTTCTAGAGTGTATTAAGAACATAATTAGGCAAAATGGCCCACGTGCTGAAGTGCAGTTACGATGACACAAAACCTGTGTTGTGAATGCGTGTGCCGTAACCAAGGTCTAGTGAGACTAAGTATGTTGGTCACAAAGGTGTTGCTTTGGTTGTAGTTTAGATAGGACCTTAATTAGGAGATGAGTATTCTGGGAGTTAGTTACACAAATGAATATTTGGTCATAAACACCAATCTTTCACTGAAACGTGAACAAACAGATTCTTTGTTTTCTGCTTCTGTTGTTTCAATTTGCCTCTTTCTGCTTGAGAAATTTAAGTAAAATGCAATTGTGAGAAGAGAAAAACTGAAATCATAGAGTCACAACATGCTTTGGGTTCGAAGGGATGTTTAAAGGTCATCTAGTCTAACCCCGCTGTGGTCAGCATATGGTTGGAACTAGTCTTCCCTGCTTGTTGTACGTGCCGTGCTTGGAAAGGTAGGGAAGGGGAGGAAACTTGACTCTTCAAGTCTGGGTTTCCTGCGGTAGTTATGGCCATACTGAACCTGTAGAAGTTCCCTGCTGGTGTTCCTGCTTTTTAAGAGATGTAGCTTATTGTCTCACTAGCTAGCTTGCAGGCGTAGGAGTTTGGAGGAAGGGGAGTCAGAGCTAGGCTGGTATGCATGCTCTGGGGAAATCTGCCTTATCTGGTATCTGTCAAAAGGAATAATGTTAATCAATTAGAAGATGTCAGTGGCAAGGACCTTGTCTCTAACGGAATTTTGTGGTGGACCAATTAAAAAAGTACTTGGTGATCTTCGTACAGACTTAAAGACAATCGTTTTGGTAGGAACTGTGGGACAGGAGGGATTTGTGCTGTAGCTACACTCGGTATGCAGCAAAGAAGATGCTGGCTATTCAAAACTTAAAGGTCTTGTGACATCGCTAAATATACAGCAGTAGGACAAATGGCAGAACTAATTTATACTTGGTGGTTTAGCACACGGTGCTTTTAGTGTGGCTTGCTGTGGGTCCCTAACTGTGATATGATTCAAAAGGTTGCTGGTTAATAAAAATCTGAAATGATCTCTGCTGCATGTTTTTTTCAGCAGCTGTAGCAAAGATTATTTTGCAGTGCGTATATTTGTGAGACAACAACCACTCTGTTAAGAAGCATATTTACACTGGAGATGACAGGGAAATGACCAGGACATGCTCCTGACTTGTGTTAAGCAGCTTTTTAGCTGTACAGAAGCAAAGGTAAGGAGGGGCTGTGATATTTGTGATACCTTTCTCTGTTACCTACCAAGGAGACTAATACTTATCTTTTTTAAGAGTTATGCTTTGAATTTTCCCATCTTTCAAGGATATCTCTATTGCCACAGATAGTTTTACACAAAGGCTTGGATACACACCTTGGTTTAATGAGTTACTGTTGTCCTACCTGAGTCATAACCACTGACCATAATGTACTTGAGTTGTTGTCAACAGAGATGAAATTTCTTTTCACTGAAGGTTTATACTAACCTGTTTTACATGTCAATTGACTAAGAATATTTGCATCTCAGCTTGTGCTCAGTATTTTGTTAAGCTGAGGTTTCTTAGTTATGGGATCCAGTTCACTTGGGAAATAAAATTAAGCAAAAAGAGAATTCTGTGCTTAATTTGAGGGAATAGAAAAGATAGTTATTCACAAGTTGGCATTTATGTGTTTTAAATCAAAAACACAGAGATGATGGCTTTTCATGGTTTATATGGTAATATTTGTATCTTAGTTTATGTAATGAAAACAGGCTTCAGACATTTTTAAAAAACTGATCCAAAATGCTCTGTAAAACTATTTGGTGTTATGGAAGGAAGCAGTCACCAAGGTCAGTGAAGAAGGAGGGGAAGGAGGTACTCTAGGCATTGGAGCGGAGATTCCCTTGCAGCCCATGGTGAAGACCAAGGTGAAGCAGGCTGGCCCGTGGAGGTCCATGGTAGAGCAGATGTACACTCACAGTCTATGAAGGACCCCACGCTGGAGTAGGTGGGATGCCCAAAGGAGGCTGCGACCCCTTGGAGAGTCCACGCTAGAGCAGGCTTCTGGCTGGGCCTGTGGAGAGAGGAGCCCATGCTGGACCAAGTTTGCTGGCAGGACTTGTGACCCCATGGGGAACACTGGGATCAGTCTGTTCCTGAAGGACTATACCCTGTGGAAGGGACACACTGGAGCGGTTTATGGAGAACTGTAGCCCATGGAGAAGGACTCACTCTGGAAGATCATAGAATCATGGAATCCTTATGGTTGGAAAGGACCACCAGGATCATGAAGTCCAACCTTCATCCTGACATCTCCCTAGCCACTAGACCATAGCCTCAAGTTTTTTAAGCGCCTCCAGGGATGGTGACTCCACCACCTCCCTGGGCTCTCTGTTCCAGTGCCCAACCACTCTCTCAGTAAAGAATTTCTTCCTAATATCTGATCTAAACCTCCCCTGACACAACNACCCGCTCCAGCTCCTCAATGTCCTTCTTGTACTGTGGTGACCAAAACTGGACACAGTACTCAAGGTGCGGTCTCACGAGTGCCGAGTCCAGGGGCACAATCACCTCCCTAGTCCTGCTGGTCACACCGTTTCTGATACAGGCCAGGATGCCGTTGGCCTTCTTGGCCACCTGGGCACACTGCTGGCTCATGTTCAGCCGGCTGCCCACCAGCACCCCCAGGTCCTTTTCCGCCAGGCAGCTTTCCAGCCACTCCTCCCCAAGCCTGTAGCGTTGCTGGGGGTTGTTGTGACCAAAGTGCATGACCCAGCACTTGGCTTTGTTAAACCTCTTACAATTGGCCTCAGCCCATCGCTCCAGCCTGTCCAAATCCCTCTGCAGAGCTTTCCTGCCCTCAAGTAGATCGACACTCCAACTTAATTTCTTGTCATCTGCAAATTTACTGAGGGTGCATTCGATCTCCTCATCCTGGTCGTTGACAAAGATATTAAACAAGACTGGTCCCAAAACTAAGCCCTAAGGGACACTGCTTGTGACCGGTCACCAACTGGATTTGGCTCCATTTACCACGACTCTCTGGGCTTGGGCATCGAACAAGTTTCTAACCCAGCAAAGAGTCCACCTGTCTAAACCTTGAGCCGCCAGCTTCTCTAGCAAAATGCTGTGGGAAATGGTGTCAAATGCCTTCCTGAAGTCCAGCTAGACAACATCCACCGTTTTTCCCTCATCCAGTTGATGACTGTCTCCTGTGGGAGGGGTCCCACGTTGGAGAAGGGAAAGAGCGTGAGGAGGAAGGAGCAGCAGAGACGACGTGTGATAGCTGACTGCAACCCCCATTCCCTGTCCCCCTGTGTTGCTGAGGGAAAGGAGATAGAGAAATTGGGACTAAAGTTGAGCCCGGGAAGAAGGAAGAGGTGGGGGACATGTGCAGGAGCGGGCGGTTATTGCCAAAATGAAGCTGACCGTTGCTGCAGAATGCCACTTTCTGAGGTTGTTGCCACTCAGGGCAAGCTTTTACAGTATTTTCAGATGGTTCCTTTTTATGATGATGTAAATAAACAGAGAGTGAGAACACAACTGTGCATCAAAGTGTCTACTTCTCAAAATCCTTAGTGTAATGGGACTGACCAGTGCTGTGCTAATAGACCATTTCTGTTTGTAAGGAACTCTTACAGTCTTATAAATATTTTATGTCCCTTAACACTTCTAATGTGGCAAATGAGGAGGCTGTCTGATCCAGTTTTAATATAATTAATTATTGACCTCGAAGGGGCTGTTATGCATTAGTGGAGAGAACAGGCTTGAGCTAACTTTCCTTCAGAACAATAGTGCTTTTTTAAAAAAAGACAGCATGTTTTCTTTGCTTTCGATTCTTCATCAGTAGAATGGAGCTTAGGTTATTCTGTTTGCATTACCAGTCCCACAAGGGATAGGGAAGCAGTCGAATTGCTGGGAGTGATACACATTTAAATTAAAGAAGACTATCAGCAGTAAGAAAGATGTAACTGACAGTGATTCCAGGAAGAAAAGATCTTGGAGTTTATGGGTTAAAAATGACCAAAAAAAGAGTAAGTATTAGTACTCTCTTGATGTTCTTGGTGAAATGAAGAAGAACAAAGTGGTGTTTCCCACAACTGTCAAAATGCCAGGTAGTTATTTTCATGTCACATACTGGCTTTATTGCTGTAAATGGGTACAACTGAGAGCAGTGTTCATTGCTGGTATGTTTTGGTGCATGTCTCTGCAGCTAATGTTTGCTGACCAAGTGTGTTAGAGACTTTTGAGAACAACATAGAATCATTAAGGTTGGAAAAGACCTCTAAGATCATCAGGTCCAACCGTCAGCCCAACACTAATGTGACTACTAGACCAAAGCTGTTCTGGATTCCTTGTCCTTTGTTTTTTTTCTAGGGTATTTTACCCAATTTATTTGAGTATCCACTGTGTTTCCCAGTAGTTTACTCAAGGAGCTGTAGAACTGAAAATGTTTTCTAAAGGCAGAGCCCTTTGTGTAAATCACCTTCCATATCTACAGCTGAAGTTGTTCCTGAGTGAGGCAAGAGGGTGATTTGGGTGGAATTTCCAGGAAGAACTGTGCTTTGAGCAGAGATGAGAGTAGAGGACATTCTGTAGGTTATCCCTAAAATTGGTGTTTGAGAGCAACATGTACCACATTTCATTAGCGAGGGGCTGGCAAGTATGGCCCGAGCTGCCTTTTCCCCTTGCCTCCTCTGTGGAGATAATGCTGAGCAGTTACCCGTTCTTTTGTTACCTGCTCCCTCACTTGACAATTAATATCCTTGTCATACAGGTGAATTTTAAATGTCTGCAGCCTTGGAAGTGAATCATTTCTCAATAGGTTTGTGTGAATGGAGTTAGCAGAGTGCCAGCAAACCGCTCAGCAGTGGCCTTACTTGCCTGGGTGAACACAGTTCTTGACTTCCCGTTGGGAAAGGGGGTGCTTGCTGAGGAGCGCCCAGCAACTTGCAGCTACGGAAACCCTGACTAATAAGACTGTTCAAAAAATTCATAGCTCACAGAGCACTTTCAGGACTAGGGTAAGAAGGTGAGACTCCACGGGTTCCTCACAATTATGCCAGTAGCCATAGCCTTGGAATTAGTTCGTAATATATCAAGTATTTATCGGCTTAAGCACAAACCTATAGTCTATATTGCAAAGCAGTGTTGAGGAGTGGGACTGTTGAAGTGACTGATGCCAACCTGGTACAGTTCATTGTGTCTAAATCCAATGACCTTCCAAATAGTCAGAAACCGTTAGGGCATTTTGAGGAGTGCTTGATTCTGTAATCATCCTCCAAGCTGAGCAGCTGCCTCTGCCTTACAAATGGTGACTAATGTCCTTGTACTGTGTATCATAACAGAAAATGCTATTAGGAGAATTGTGAATGAAATAATAAAACATTTGCTGAAGGAAAGCCAACTTGGAGATCAGCTCAGTGTTATGACTCATTCTGTAAGCCAGAGTCCTTTCAAAAGACATAGATGTTGTTATCTATTCAATGCCTGACTTCAGTGGAACTATAAAAAAATTCCACTTTCCAACAGTAACTTACAATCTAAGAATTGCAGACAAGACAGGATAGTGTATTTGATTGATGTAGGGTTTTTGTGGTTTGCATTATTATTCACTTCCATTTTTTTTGAAGGGAAGCAAAAGCATTCTGAAACTTGAATAAGCCACAGGAAGGCAGCAGCACAGGCTCTGTGCTGAAAGTGTATCCTTAGAAAACACATGTTTTGGGGATGATTGCATAGAGTTCTCAATTTTACTTTACTTTGCTTTCTTGGATTCTCTCACAGTTGTTATTTTTCAGAATTTGAGACAGTTAATGGAAAGAAAGTGGGACAGAAAGTACCAGAAGCCAACCTACGAACTCTGAAATCACTTTTGAGGGATGCCTATGAAATAATCTAAATCTACTGTTTCTATGGAATATTAAAAACCTGAATCAAAAGATCATTTTCCATTAAACACGGAAGGGTATTTAGAGGTGCTGTAAGGAATATATTAGCTTTGAATACAAGCTCTCTTCCCTGACAGCATTTTTTGGGGAATGGCCTGCATCCATGATCTCAGCAGGTTTGTGGAACAGACTTTACAGCATCTCTTTGGGTAATTGTGTTTCTCATGTTTTTGGGGGTAATCTTGTCTCGTTATTTTGCAGTTCTGTCAGACAATAAAAGCTCTGTGTGATTGCTTTGGGAGCTTTGCATTAGTTGAACTTTCCATTTATGTGGCCATGCTAGAAGGATGGCAAGCATAGGAGATACAGGAAGGAAGCATAAGATATTGTTACTTGCATTTTTTCTGTATGGACTTTTCTTCTTTAGAATTCCCTGATTCTTAGATTTGAAAGAACTTTTAAGATATCTGGGCTAATATTTTTAGTACTGTTCAGCCTAGGTAAAATGCATTCTCATTTTCTGAGGAAACTTTTTTGATCTCAGTTGTAGGGAGATGAAGTTTGTCTCACTAATGAAATTAGCATATTTTGATCTGAACTCTGCTTCATAGGAGCAAATTCAATATTTAGTGGCAGGGAGGTGGCATGGCCATTGTATCTTGGGTGTATAATTTATATGGGACTAATGCATTCCAGGTAATATACTTATGTGTGTGATGGTAGGATGAAATATTAGTGTTCTGTACTTTGTGTAGGAGCCATCTGATAGACTATTTATGAAGAATGAGAAGCATTTTCTACCTACAGTGTGGTACGAGCAGCAAAACTTTTGTAGGTATAAAAAGTATGATAAAGGTGTTCTCATGTTTAAATGGTGGGATTTTCAAAAAAAACAGACATAATGGAATTACAGTCTCCTCAGAGCTGTTTCCTGTGACTGGAAACCAGAACAGCAATAAATGGCTAATTAAGAGGTAGTTCAGTTACTGCTTGTGCTTGTTGAAGGCCGGGAACTACCGTGTTAAGTTTCAGGTTGTCCCCTGGGCTACCATACTACATGGCTATGGCCGAGGGGGTCATCTCAGAAAACTTCTCCACCATCATTTTGTGTTTATAATGGCTTTTACTGGATCAGAATATCATCACCTCCCAGAGAGGTTCCTCTGGGGGCACTTTTTGCTTTACTCTTTTGTGCTTCCTGTTTTCTCAGAGTTCGTTAGCCCTTGCTTGGGTAGCGTTCCTATTCACAAAGAAGGGAATCAGAAGTGAGCGTGCATTTTAAAACCTTAGTTTCACTGTGCTGTATACATTCTCTCGAATGCAACAGGTCTTCTCGTGGGAACATTAGATGCGGTGTTGGATTCTACATCGAAAGTCGCCCCATTTCGCATCCTGCATCAGACACCAGACTCTCAAGTCTACTGGTCCATTGCATGCGGTATGTACTATGATTTAGAAGCTGACTGAGTTTAGAAAGTCAAAAATGAGGGTGCAAAATATAGGATCTATTTTTTGGGTTAATCCTCTCATATCATAATTCATTCCTATGAACCTCTAAATGGTTTAAAAGTATTTGCAAACCTGTGATTGACGGTAGCGTGTGCTTCCAGGTTTTTCAGAATGTATCTATGAGCTCTTCACATTACAACCACAGATTGCCTGCTTTCTGCTGTAGTCCATCAAGTAGTAAAGCTTTGGTGCTCTCTTAGAATAACAGAAGCGCAACTTTTTTCTTCTGCAAGGCACAAGTGTAACTTGGCACAGTTCAGGATGGCAGGGATACATTGACCATTGGGAGGGCCAAGTGTGCCGTAGGTAGGAATAACAGGAGCTGCTTATTCCAATGTTTTTTTCTACTTTCTTTGCTTGTTAAAATGAGCCAGATTCCCAGTCATGGTTGGAGCTGAATTCGTCCTCGTATCTTTTGCCCTAAAAGTGTAAGAATTTCTTTCTCTTTATCATGTTGCGTAGGAAACAGTAGGAAATGGAAAAGAAAATTGACCTTGAGACTGGAGTGTGTGGTTTTTCCTAGAGCATGCTTTTTGATAGCATTCATGAGTTTATTTTGTTATGGGATTTTTGAGGTGGATTTTGTTTGTATTATTTTTTTTTTAAATTTTGCAGCTTCTCCTGAAAATAAAGTCTTAATTCCTTTATACAGGCTGGTTAACTACTGGATGTTCAAGGAGACTTCCATTCTGAAAGCTGAGAGGACTCTTTTAGTCTTTACATGCATCATTACTTTTTCTTCTGAAGCACAGTCTTGTCTTTATTTTGAACTAATTAATATTGTCATATGTTCTAATGCTAAAAAGTCACTGTTGTGGAATTAATCTATTTCTTTGGCTAATTGAAAATGCTAAAAAAATCTATAATTACCGTGAAAAAGAAGCCTATATTTTAGTTCATTTTTCCATGCTTTATTTTTTTTTTCATTATTAGTGTTTGTTAAAGAAACAAGACCTCATCTAGACTTCTGTGGGCTCTCAGCCTTCCTTTTAGTTGCCTGTGGCAAAAGATGAGCTTTGCAGGAAATCTGCCATTCTGCAAGCAACTAACCTGCATGAGTAATTCCACTAGTAAATGCTATGCTGTTGTTACACTGGATTTTGCTGTTATTATGAATCCTCATTTCTTCACCTTAAATAGAAATTTGTGCCTTTTGCTGTCTTTTCTCTACGGTTAGCTCCTTTCAAAATACAGATTTGTTATTTTGACATTTAGTTAATAGTTTACACATTACATATTGTAATGCTCATCTGCTCCTGTTCACATTCTGCAAGGAGTCCTCTGAAGGGCAGCAGTCAGTGAGAGAACTGTTTAAAACCAACATAATGTTATGCATTACATGTCATTTTAAAAGGGCAGCCTTGCAAAGCTGATAGAATTTGAACAGTTTGTGAATTAGCAGTAAATACAATTTTAGGACTTCTTCTGAAGAGATCAGAACTGATGGTGACAGGCTATCAAAAAGGTGCTTTGTTAAGTATGTTGGAAATATACTCTGGGGAATTCTAATGCCATCAGGTCAGCCCTTGGGAAAACACAATGGTAATCCTCACCTTAGGACTGAATTTATATCAATTCTGTGCTGTGTAAGTATACTTTACAACAAAAGGCTGCATAATGTAGTTGTTCTTTGTGTTAGAAAACAGATTGTTCCTTCTGGGAAGCAAAGAAATTGAGAATTGAAATGGAACATTTTGTTCCTGCTGTTACATATTAAGGATGTGAAACAGTGCTCCTAAATAATTTAAATATTAGTTAAAGATTTTCATCTTTACTGTGTCACATCTGTGCCTCTGCTTCACAGCGTGACTCAAATAATTGGTCTGCGTGTGGAGTCTGAGAAAAATAATTAGTTTGTGATTTAATTGCTATGTTAATTACTCTTCATATAATTTTTTTAAGCATTGCTGCAAATCCACCTGTGCAGTGCAGTCTAACTATTTAACCATATTTAGAATAATTTCTGTTCATTCCCAAGGCAACTTCAACTAATTCTGTGGAGTCCACTGAAAGTTGTTTAATTAATCTTTACAAAGTAAATTGAGAAAAAAAAAATGTTAAAGCTCTGTTCTTGCTTGAGGTATTGATAGTATGTGATTACACCGACTGACTTGACTTGTGAGCATTCCTATGAAGGATGAAACTGCCAATTAATTTATATTCTAGAATCCCTTTATTCAAACCTGTGTAATTTTTTTCCCTCTCCTCGACTCTCGCCATCAGGTGGGGAGACATTTGTCTTTATAGAACTAACTCGATGAATTTGCTGGACCTCTGCTGTTGTTTCACTAATACCATCTCTGCTTACTACCTATTACCACTTGCCTAATTTGTAATTATGTGAAAAGAGTAAGATGGATTATCTTAAGCATTTTGAAGTCGGCCTACCACGTTTCTCTAACTATACAAGTAGCTAGTGGGTAAGAGTGTTCCTTTGTATTTAAAGTAAACCAGTAGTCTAAATGTATTTCTGGAAAGCTTGGATGAGATAGGTTTTTCTTTGCTATAAAGTTGTGGTGACGTTGTTTCCTGAATGGTGGTTGCCAAAGCATTAGAGTGGTAAGAAATAGTTAAATGTGACTTAGAATCATAGAATGGTTTGGGTTGGAAGGTCATCTAGTCTAACCTGCCTGCAGTGAGCAGGGACATCTTCAACCAGAGTGAGTTGCTCAAACTTGATAGAGAATGAGAGAAAACCATGATTTGTACTGAGCACAAGTGAGTAGCAATGGATTGTTTTGTTGTAAGCAGCATAAATGGTTGTTTCAAGTATCCAAAGAGAAATCTTTGCTACCTTCCAGGGATGTATGCTTATATCCTTACACATTAGAAGGGATTTCGCACAGCAGGTCCAACTCTTGGAGTTCTACTCTGGAAACTGTTGTGGGCCAGTGGCAGTGGCTGAGGATATCAAAGTCTCAGATTTCATTTTCCTCTTAGTCTCATTAATTTGATCTCACATTTCCCACCTTCTAGACTGTTAGACTGGAAGTGTTCTAGTGATGCTCTGCCATCCATGCTGGGGAGGTTGTCCTGGACTGAAGGAATTGTCAGACCAAGTCAGGCTTCAGCCCTGAGTCACACAGTGTTGGCACAGCTGAGATGCTTCCGGATATAAAGGCTAGAAATATAGCTGCGTAAAGGACTTGAAAGTTAAAAATACAGCAGTGCACGTGTTTAATGTACGCCAAATACGTTTTTAGCATACACAAGAGTTGGACAATAAATTCAAGACTTACGATTTGGACTTTATTATCTAAATTACTCTGTGAACTGGGAATTTGCAAAGTAATCTCCTAATTAATATTTTTAGTGAAGTGATTATAGTCTGCTCTAATGTTAACTAATACTAACTTTCTCTTTCAATCAGGATCCAGCAGAGAAGAGATAACAGAACACTGGGACTGGTTAGAACACAATGTTATGACAACTTTATCAGTATTTGATTCAAATGAAGATATTACGAGTTTTGTCCAGGGAAAGATAAGAGTAAGTAACAGGCACATGACATAGTTGGGAAAGGCTGAGTATTTTTTTCCTCTGAATGTACACAAGTAAATTGTCCTCTTCAGAATATCAAAGGACAGTGTCGTAATGCTGCATGCTTCTGATTGATCAGTGTGTGGCTTTTAACTTCAACACACTCCATTGTTCCTGTTTAGCTGCTCCACGGTTAAGTAAGGTTGTCTGACATAAACTCTTCCTGGTAAATGATACACCAAGTGCCTTTAGATAGCGGTCTAAAACTATTGATAAACTATTTCACAATAATGTTAATAATGCTTAGGAAGGACATGGTGTATTTTTGTGAAGGTGCAACAGTCCACTTTATATATGCTAAATATTTAGCCCAGGAGTTATTGTGAAGTGAGGAAACGCCTCTATTTCAGAAGAGGAGACCGAGGAATGTGTGTCTTGCCACAGTTGTGTGGGAAACTTGGTGGATGAGTCTGAAATAGCACATTGGATTTGTGACCTCTTTTGATCCACAGGCTATTCGTGTTGTAAAACTGTTAGGAGAATGCTGTGCTGTACGTATGCAAGTGCATTTATGACACCCATACACAAGGAGGCATCTATAAAGTAATTGGTTCTTTTGTTTTAGGGTTTGATTGCTGAAGAGGGAAAAGGTTCTTTTGTAAAGGAAGATGATCCTGAGAAGTTTCGTGAAGGTCTTATGAAGTTTGAAAAATGTTTTGGATTACCAGAGCAGGAGAAGTTGGTTACCTATTACTCATGCAGTTACTGGAAGGGCAGAGTGCCCTGTCAAGGATGGCTTTATCTTAGTACCAACTTCCTTAGCTTTTACTCATTCTTGCTGGGAGCAGAAAGTAAGTCTCAATACTAAGCCAAGTCCTTTCATATTTTACTGTTTATTTTTCAGATTTGGAAGAATTCTTCCTATGTCCTAAGGGAGCTATTTTGCCATGTGAGCAGATATCAACACTGAATAGAAAAAACCCAAATTTAAATTACTTTGTGGAAATGAATACTTTGTGTAGCTTACTACACAATATTGGTTAGTCTTCTTCCTCTATACAGCTTCAGAGAGAAGGCAGACCTGTTGCAGTTCACTGTAACTACAAGTCGTCTGTCATCTTTAGTTCATGCTGCATATTAATTCAGTCTGTGAGGCTTATGGTTATTTCTTCACACACAGACTTAATATTTCACATGGGTGCACTACGCACTGGTTATAATTGCACAGATCTTTTTCTTCCTGTGTAACATTAATTTGAAATGCCCAAACAAATGCCTCGAATAGTGTGAGCTGTAACTGTTTGTGAAAACTAGAAAGCATATCGCAGGTAGGATCCTTTCTAAGCTAATTTGCATTTGTATTGGAGTTGCCATAGCTAACGGGCACAGTTGCTCTAAATGCCAACACATGACAGACTGCCTTTAAGAAGCCCTACTGGTAAGCTGTTAAAGTGGGCTAGCTTACATGATGGTATTTGATCACAATTTGCAGTTTCACATGAGAGCGAAGGAGAGGTGAAGTAAGCTTGTATAACTTGTGCTTTCCTACATGGCTTGTCTTCAACGTTTTTCTTTCTATAAAATTCTTTCTAATGGTATTACTTTCTAGGAATTGTGAAAAGAGTGGTTTTTGTACTTTTGAGTTTATAGCCCTTACCAAGTGTGTTATAATTTAACTATATTGCTTAATTATATTTTATTAGTGCCGTTGATTAGTACTTTTCTTAATACAAGAGTAGCAGCTAATGAGAAGTATCTCACATCTGCTTGTATTTGTATTTTCAGTAAAGCTTATTATTTCCTGGGATGAAATATCAAAACTTGAGAAGACTTCCAGTGTGATTCTAACAGAGAGCATCCATGTGTGCTCCCGTGGGGAAGATCACTATTTTTCCATGTTTCTGCACATTAATGAAACATTCCTTCTCATGGAGCAGCTGGCAAACTATGCTGTTAGGAGACTTTTTGACAAGGAGACGTTTGAAAATGACCTAGTCCTTCATGACCCCCTGCAGGTCACCAAGAGGTAATGTATTACTTAGAGTCTATCTGCTCTGGGCCTAGTACTTTTTTAGGCAAAGGGAGAAGAATCAAGGAGATAAGTATGTCAGCAAAGCTGGAGTTTTCTTAAAGAAGTGTTGCATTAAAATTTGATATCGAAGCAATGTGAGCCATTGAATTTTTTTCAGTATCAAAAGTCATGATAAAGGTAGGACATGATCAAAATTTTAGAGCTGGCCTTCAACTATAGGGTTTATAGTAGTTGGAATTTTTAGAAGGTGTTCTAGCAGTGCTTTGGATTAGCAAATTAAGAATGAAGCTGCAGTGTCTCCAAAGAGACATGGTGAGGAAGGATAAGGTGGATAATAAATGGTTTAATAAATGTGTAGATGCTTGCATGGCTTTTCTGCTGCTGGAGATGGACGATACAGTCAGTAAGCTGCGGATGGGTGCATGAGTTTCCTTATTTACAACAGTATTTTAGGCTGTGGGAAAGATGTGTATGTAAGTGACCTGATGGTTAGGGTCTGTCCTTCTCGAGGAAGATGTGTGATTGTTCCTTCTAGTAATGTTATGGTTTCTCTTCAGTTCTGGTTTTTGTTGAAGCAAATGTTGCCTTTTCCTCAGAGAGATGTGCAAAGCCTCACTCAAATGTTCAGGTTTTGATCTGTGGACCACAGCTATTTACTGTGAAAAGTAACCAGGAGCAGCAAGTCCGTTGTTTGGGTAATTTAAGTTCATACAAAGGGACTAAATCTGTGTTGGAAAATGTTACCTATCATCAAATCAGAAATGATGATAAAGCATTTTTCTAATAATTGTTCCTACTTAAAACTCCATACACCTGTGATTTAAGAAAAAAAAAACCCACCTGTTTAGTTTTATAGTACACTGCTAATAAAACCTTTCTTTAGGTTGTATTTCCTGGGTAGTTGATACCTCAGTTTGGTAGCAGTGTTGGAGAGGCATGTTGCTCTACAACCAAAACATTCTTTCTGTCTGCAATTACCTGTGAAGAATTAGCCCATGGCAGATGATTATGACATGTGCTGCTTTTCTAGCTAATTAACCCTCTGTCAAGCCAAAACTTGTTTTAAGTTTAAATGGACTGTTCTGATGGGTAGAGAAACAGCAGATTAGGCTTTTAGTCTGGTTTTCTGCACTACCTTTAGGCCCTGATTCAGCAAAGTGCTTTTACTGTGTAAGAACCTTTCTTCTCGCCTGGGTGTTGGGGAAGATCATGGAACAGATCCTCCTAGAAGATATGCTAAGGCACTTGGAGGACAGGGAGGTGATTCAAGAGAGTCAGCATGGCTTTATGAGGGGCAAGTCCTGCCTGACCAACCTAGTGGCTTTCTACAATGAAATGACTGCATCAGTAGACAAGGGAATAGCTATGGATGTCATGTATCTGAGCTTCTGTTGTGCCAGTTCAGCCATCATCATTTTATGCTGCCATCAGTTGCCTGATCACACAGGCTAACGCTGAACTCAGCAACATCCCCTCACAAGTCTTCTTTCAGACAGTCCTGCCATAGGTTCCTGTGGGCCCAGCTCCTCCACTGCCCACTGCGGTGCCAGCATCGCCTGCTGGACACAATGGACAGAGGTGGCTCCCTCAGTGGCCCTTCACATGGAAGGACACCACCCAGATTGCTCAGCAAGATGCAATCAGCCCCAACAGAAACCACACCTAACAAGAAGCTCCTCCAACTGATTGGCTCCTGGTTAATATAGTTCTGGCCTCACCCACCACCCCAACCATGACCACCTGGGTGAGGGCAGAGCCACAAAGACACAGGTGGGCCAAGTTCTGCCTCTGGAACACAAAGCCAATAGGAAAACCAAAACATTCTGCTAGGTTGTAAGTCGTTCAGAGGTCAACTCCAACTTGGGGCCCACAACTCAGTCCCCAGCACTTCAACCTCTCCAAGGCCTTTGACACAGTCCCTACAACATCCTTCTCTCAAAGTTGGAGAAATACAGGTTTGATGGGTGGACTGTTCAGTGGATAAGAAATTGGCTGGATGTTCGCATCCAGAGAGTAGTGGTCAGTGTTCCAATGTACAGATGGAAAAAGGTGACGTGGTGTTCCTCAGGGGTCTGTATGGGGACCAGTGTTGTTTAATATCTTCATTAATGATATTGACAGTGGCATTGAGGGCACCCTCAGCAAGTTTGATGATGACACCAAGTTAGGCGGTGCAGTTGATATGCCAGAGGGATGGGTTGCCATCCAGAGGGACCTGAACAGACTGGAGAGATGGGCCCAGGTGAACCTCATGAGGTTCAACAAGGCCAAGTGCAGGGTCCTGCACCTGGGCTGGGGCAACCAGCATTATTGATGTAGGCTGGGAGAGGACATGCTAGGGAACAGCCCTGTGGAAAAAGACTTGGGGGTACTAGTAGATGAAAAGCTGGACATGAGCCACCAATGCACAATGGCAGCCCAGAAGGCCAGTGGCATCCTGGGCCACATCAAAATAAGTGTGGCCAGCAGATTGAGAGAGGTGATTCTGCCACTCTACTCTGCCCTGGTGAGACCTCACCTGGAGTACTGTGTCCAGCTCTGGAGCCCCCAGCACAAGAATGACGTGGACCTGTTGGAGTGGGTCCAGAGGAGAGCCATGTAAATGATCAGAGGGCTGGAGCACCTCTCCTATGAAGACAGGCTGAGAGAGTTGGGGTTGTTTAGCCTGGAGAAGGCTCCAGGGGGACCTTATAGCGACCTTCCAATATCTGGAAGGGGTCTATAAGAAGACAGGGAGAGATCTGTTCTGAGGGTCTGTAGCGATAGGATGAGAGGTAATGGTTTTAAGCTAGAAAAGGGTAGATTTAGGTTAGACGTGAGGAAGAAGTTCTTTAATATGAGGGTGGTGGAACACTGGAACAGGTTGACCAGAGAGGTGGTGGAGGCCTCATCCTTGGAGTCATTCAAGGTCAGGCTTGATGGGGCTTTAAGCAACCTGACCTAGTTAGAGATGTCCCTGCTTACTGCAGGGGGTTGGACTAGGTGGCCTTCAGAGGTCCCTTCCAACCCAACACATTCTATGATTCCATGAATATGCTTGAATCTATTTGTGTTTTGTGAACTATTTAACTATTTTGTTAAGTGGGTGGATGTGGATAGGTATGGTCCTGCCCTTTGTTGCTTCTTTAAGGAAAAGGTTTAATCCTCCAGACCGACCACATGGATTATGGGAGAGTGTGATGTTTTACTATCTTTTCCCAAGGTATTTTTAACTTTTATATTTGTAAAGACATTGTAAACTTACTTGATTTTTCCTTTTCTCTCTCCTACCCTGTGTTTTGTTTTGTTTTTAATCTAGAGGCCTAGAGAGCCGTGCCCACAGCGAGCAGTTCAGCACATTCTTCAGGCTACCCAAAGAAGAGACCTTGAAGGAAGTTCACGAGTGCTTCTTATGGGTTCCTTTCAGTCATTACAACGCCCACGGGAAAATGTGCATTTCTGAAAACTACATCTGCTTTGCTAGCCAGGACGGCAGCCTGTGCAGCGTGATCATTCCATTAAGAGAGGTAATGGAAACTATAAGTCAGAGCTAGTTATGCCAGAAGTTTTGCGCTTGTGTAGTTTAATGCCAGTGTAGCAGCTTTTCATTAGAATCTGCTGACTTTACATGATGTCATACACTTCATACATCACTACCTTCGATACTGCATGTAGGAATTCTGTTTGTAGGGTTATAGAACTGCTTTCATGTTTCCGCTTTGTTCCCTGTATCCTCTTTCCCTTTTTTATTTACTCTGGTTTCTGTAGCTGGCTACAGAATCCATTTTTTTAAAATACTTTTTTAAAAATGAAGAAGCTTATGCTTAATTCTTGAAGCTGAGTTAATGAGAGATTCTCAAGATGCAAAGTAAAGAATTGGAGGGGGTAGAGGATCTTGAAAACTAGTAACAGCTTTACAGTGTTTCTTTCTTAGGTCAACAGTGCAGTTTTTTGCAGCAGTGGAGCGGTGCTGCCTGTCCTATAGGAATTCTACTCTGACAGTCATCCGTGAACAAGTATCAGTGTCATTACAGCTGATTGTCTCAACAGACTGAATAAGGATCATATTGTAAAGGACACAGCAGTCCTATCTCTATACAGTACTATACCTAGACTGTGAAATAGCTTGTAGGACAAAATCCTTCTCCATCTCTCTCTTGAATTCATGTGGTCTGGGCCATTTCAGTCTTACCACGTTAAAAGCTTTTCATCAGCACCCAGACATATTTTACAATAGCCTAAAAATTAACCAGGTTCTGTAATTGCTCTATAATTGCTCTACATACTGCTTGTCACGAGACACCTGGCACAGGGGTTTGAGCTGAGCTAAGTTCAGCAATACACTTGGTGTTCCCTGCTCAGATAAAGCAATTTATCTCATCATCTATAAATTGTCCTGCAAACAGTAGAGACTTCCATAACCTGTTAAAAACAAGGAGATGCTGTTTTGAAGGAGCTGATTCTAAGTTTGTTGTGGATTGTCAAGCCCTCACTGTTTGTTCTACATTACTGCCGAGTTACTTTATTTTGGTGGTCTTTTATTCTTTGCTGATGCTTTTACATTGTTATAGGTAGTGGCAGTCAGTCTAGCTATTCGTGATTGTCTCACTTGCATTATTAAAGTGTATTAACTGCTCTAATCTGTAACTGTTCCATGATGGCAATTAAAATCAGCTCTGGCTGTCATGTGTTATGACAGCTGTCTCTGAAAGTGTATTCTCGATGGAAATTCATTCTTGTGAAACTTGTTTCATTTGATTACTTGCAAAAGACATATTTTGTCTGCTTTTGGATGGTAATAAGAAAAAACGACAGCTTCAGCAGGTAGGAGGAGGCAAGATTTTCAAATAAGCTTAGCAATCCCAGCTGGGAAAACCCTTTCAAAGATTTTTGGTACTCTGTTGAAAATCTATTGCATAATACTTAGTACCTTGTGGTAAAATAGCTCCAGACCGTTGAGCTTTAAAGTAGTGAGTCTGTTACTTGTGTTACTAATTCTGGTTGTGTGGTGCTTCATACTACTGTTTCACGTACACATGTATATTTAACAGGTTTTCTCTTTTAGAAGTGAGCTGGTAAAATTTGTTGCCTAATTTTTGTCTCCTTGCTTCTGTAGGTCACAGGGGTGGATAAGGCAGATCCAGCCAACAGAGGAGTCAGCATTAGTACCAAAGGAAAAACAGCTTTTCGTTTCACAGAGGTTAGAGATTTCGAACAGCTCGTGGCAAAGCTCAGAATGAAATGCAATGCAACTTCAAGTCCACAACACATCATAAATACAGAGGTAACTGCTCTGCTGATTCAGTTTTCTTAGTACCTGTTCCTAGGAATAAAGTTGTATAGTCTTACTAAGAGTTTATGTATCATCAATGTGTTGCTGTGTAATGCAATACATTTACATTTAAGCCTGAACCTAGACACAAGATGGTAAGAATGTCTGCTGTACCTCTAGATTTCAAGTTGCCTCTATCTTTTTTTTTTCTTTTCTTTAAAAAATCATGTTCCCATCTCTTGCCTTTAGACCTTTCACATGAAAACAAAAGTCCACCAGTCTGATGTGAAATTAGGGGTAGCTGTGTCAGTCACATTTAGCTGGCTGTTTGACTCGGGAAGTTGATGCAGTGATTGTAAGGTTGTTTCTGAGTATGAATAAATCTCTCTGTGTAGTTTCATGCATGGAAAAATAAGAAAGCAATGACAAAACATCCCTAACAAGCATTACTTATTGCTGTATCTCTTCCCTGAAGATTTTCCCCTGAAAAAACAAATTAAATAGAATAAGGTGGAGTAACCTCTAAAGTGACAGTTGTAAGAGTGAGAAGTGTACAATTAAATGCCTTTTGGTAGAAAATAATCAACAAAATCTCTACTTTTGATTCATAAGGGTTAAAAGGCAAAAAATAGTAATAAAAGCAAGATAGTTTGATATAGCTGAGCAGCTCAGCCCTGGGGGACCTGAGTGGTAAGGTCTGCTGCTCAGGGGCGTTCCCTTGTAGGTGACCTTATTTCACATTATATCTGCATTATTTTGACACACTGTGCTAAATCAGGTACCTCCGCTTTTAAGATGTGGAAAAATAAACAACTGTGTGCCCAAATGAAACAGAGTGTGTTAAACAATGGCGCTACTGTGAATGCATTCTGGTTTGAGTTCCTTTGCTTTATATCAGGTTTTGAAAAACAATCCAGGTTCTAACGCTCAGCATTTCTGTGTAGTTCAGTATATGGCTCCATTTAAATTAATATTTTTCTTTTGACTTCAGTGGTGATGGTCAGGCCTCTGTATCTATTACAGTTCTCAGTGTGATTATTTTGATTATTTATGCTTCCGTAATTAAGTTTTTGGCTGTAGAGATGGATTTTTTTTATTTTTTTTTTTTTCAAGTGCAGCCTCCTGAAAGCCCAGCTGTGCAGAGCAGGGATTGCTGGTTTTCATTTGTTTTGGAAGTCGGTATCTGGTTCCTGTAACTTAATAAAAAATGATGGTTTAGAAGCAAAACAGTTTCTGGTATCATTGCTGCTTCTTGAAGGACTGTTTGGCATTTATAACTACCATTTAACTACTGTTACATGGTACATAACTACATATTACTACCAAAATTTAACTATTGTTAAATTTTTTCCAAGGTTGCACCTGACAGTCCAAGGGATTTTGATGGATCATCAAAGATGGCTCAGAGGGGTAACAGCAAAGCTGTTGGTACAGAAGCCCTAATGACTGTCTACCATCCTCAGGATGCTGAGAATCTAGACTCTAAAATGGTAAGGGATAAAATGGCCAACGTTTTTTGGAACCTAATTGGAAAGGACTGAAGTATATTCAAAATGTATTCCACCAAGTCTGCTGATTTCCTCTGGGGCTTTGCCAATCTTCTTTCATCTACATTTTCTGTATTTGGCATCCACAGGGTGCTCGTGCATGGCTCCATTCAATTTTCTGCTCATCTTGTTTTAATAATGATATGCCTTATCTTCATGGAGCTAATTTCTCCTGCTCTTCCACCCCTCAGGGAAGAGTTGGCTGTTGGTTTTGTGATAGTGAACATGTTCCATATCTATCTGATTTGTCAAGATACAAAGTCGCTACAAACTCTTTGGGAGCAAGGAGAATGTTATCAAGAAATTGACTTAATTTCTTCCTTGCTTCATTCTTTTGTACTTCTGTCTAACAAAGTTATGTTCTGGAGAAGGTTTCTTTAATTGTTTTTGCAGTAGGGCATCCTATTTTTGCTCCTCCATAGTGTGTGGCAGAAGACAGAAAGGTTTTACTTTAAAATTAAGTCTTCCAGCAGAGCTGGGTAAATCAAGGTATGGAATTTTTGATATTAGAAATATCAGAAAATAAACACCCTTTGGGCAGGAGAAAAGGGCATCCAGGTTTTATAAGCTCTGCTTTTTATAGTGTGTTGAACAAAAGTGGACAAAATCTTACTTTTCCTTTCTCACCTTTAATTGCTTTAACTATGTTAAACCTTAACGCTGCATGCATAGAAAATATCGTGGCAACGTTCAGAGCCTCGCGTGGGTTGGAGCACCCGATCATCAGCTGCTTTGCCTCAGAGAAATTCAATTGTGTGTTAGGTACCTAATCAATAATTTATTAGTAATCTTGTACTTTACAAAGGATCTGTTTCACTGCTTCTACTATCTCTGCTTCCTTCTACTCGGCAGGTAAAATGCCTGTAACTTCAATTTTGTCTGAATAGGGAATTTTGCCAGTTTTCATTTTGTGAAACAGATTTTACTTACGTGGCTGGTCCTACTGAAATTCAGGTGCATACACTGTTACCTTCTGTGTTGACAGAAATTGCTAGTTTGTAAAAAATGTTCTATCTGGTTGATGAATATTTGATTAATGTAAATGTAAAACCTGTATGGGCCTAAGTGTTTTCAGCTATTAGTTCCCCTCTTTAAGCCAACTAGATTTCATTCTCCAGCAGATTTTCCTGATTATTGTTTCTCTCCTAGTGCTTTTGGAGCTCATGTAAATGAACTGAGGAGAGACTGAGAAACTGGGAGAATAACAACACTGATTTCATGCCAGCCCTGTGTGCTTTCCACCATTTGTAGCCATGCTGTTCCAAATCTGTCAACTAATATAATGCAGCAAAGCATGATGAATCAAAAAAGGAAGCAACCTGTTCTGGCTGTTGAGTTTCTGTGAGATATTGTTTTATTTGCAACAAAGTTAGTACATTTTTATTGCTCTCAGCAAAGAACAGTTCATAGACATGTTGGAAAAGAAGTTTCTTAATTAATCAGAGTAATTAAGCAGGCATCTGTGATAGTGAGTTGACTTTGCAAATAATCACTGGCTTAATTTCATTGTGCCATCACGGCCAAATACTTTTCTCACAGTTTGTGGGTTAAAGCTCTCAAATTAACACAGCGAAACCTGCCACCAGACATAAGCAACCTGAACCTTCTCTTCACCCTATTTTTCTTGGTTGTCTTTTCTACGGCTTTCATTCAATTTTATCTTTTTTTCCTTTTTCTATTGATTTTACCAAGAAAATGTTAACATTGTCTATCACAAAGCAGCAACAAAAAATGGGATATTTAAAAATTGGCCCAAGTTACAAAAAGTGGATTTGTGTCTATGTATGTATCAGACACACTATGTATATATATATATGTATGTATTTACATGGAAGTAGCTGAAAAAGAATCTTACAAGAGGAAGTTTTAATGTACCTCTAATTATTTTTGCCACAGGAATTATATCAAATACTGAATTTTCTTACCCATTTTGCTGGCAGTGCATTTTTGGAATGCCTCAGGTGCATTATTGTGGCAGAACTTGTCTGCACAGTTGCGCCTTACACAGGGTAGCTGTCTTACTGCTTTACCACTGTTCATTCATTCCCTGAAAATCCCTTGGACTTCAAGGTCCTTTGATAATCATGTAAATTTTGTTGATGTCGTGCCAAAGCTGCAAGTAGTCCAATCTTGAGGCAACAAATAGGGCAACAGATCTCCCCTTTTTTATTTTTTAAGTTTAGCAAAATAGTGAACAATAAAAATATGACAAATAGATGATGATCATTTAAAATGAAAATCCAGCTTGCCGACAGTTACTCCTGTTAATGGGCTGGAATCATTCTCAGGTGGGAAGTAAGGAAAAATCTGAACTTAGGAGTGGCTTGAAAAAGGTGAACAGGAGTGACTGTTTGCTACCTTAATACAGTGACAAGGGGACTTCAGGTGAGGTTAGAAGGCAGCACGTTTGTCTGGCAATTTGCAGGGAAAAGTCTGCTGTATGTTGTTAAATTCAGAGAGATTGCCTTTGCTGAGAAGGTGCCTGTGCTTGTATTTGCTGGAGGATGGAGGAGGATTTTATAGATGTCCTGTGGCACTTGCTGTTGGCTTCTGTCAGATGGGGTACTGCAATAGATTTATTTTTTGTCTGAGATGGTACAGATATTCTTGTAATAATGTATTTTAAAGAACAGTGTAGGAGATTGCATTGTGTGGCAAACCTATACCATGCATTGGTTGGATTTTGCTCTGATTTGCATCAGCATTCATTTCACAATGTGGATGCCAGTGCTGTCATTTCCAGTTTAGATAACAGAGAGCAAAATTTGTTTCCATTCACTGAAATCTGAGGAAAATCTTCCAAGTATACTTAATGCTTGTTGTCTTCTGCTTTTCACAGTTGAAAGAAAAAATGAAAGAACAGTCCTGGAATATCCTCTTTGTCGAACGGGGTCACGGTGTCAGTATGTTTCGCACAAAGAAGACTCGAGACCTAGTTGTACGAGGGATCCCGGAGTCATTAAGAGGAGAGCTCTGGCTACTCTTCTCAGGTACCACATAGCAAGGACAATTGATTCGTTTGGTGGACTCTACTGTACGGATGTTCTCATACTGGCTGAACGCAGTCTGACAAAAAATGCTCTTACCTCTGGTAATTTATCCAAATGTTTCTGAAGACACACACTTTAAATTGATGAATGGGATAATTTTGTCTGTCATTTTGTTTTGCATTGATTAAAAGTAAACCCTCATCTGCTTCTTTTATAACAAACACAACAGAAAAATAGCAATAAGAATACATGGTATTCCAGGGGACAGTTTCAGCAAAGCCTCTTTACTTGCTAAAAAGAAAAACATGTTTGTGGGGCTGTTTCGGTTGTTCTGATTTAAGCTTTCTGAGAGGATGGCATTACCGGACAAAAAAAAACCAGAGAATTTGGCGCCAGTTATTGGCAGCTCTTTGCTGTATGCTGTTGCTCGGTTTAAAGAGTGAGCTGTACAGGAATTGTGGGCTTTCTTACACACATGGGATCTCTTGCCAAAGCTCTGAGCGTGTGTTTGTGGCTTGCTTCTGTAGAACACACCTGTGTCAGAGCATTTAACTTGAGGGAATGGAGGCCCAGGGAATTAAGACACTGCTTTACAACACCTCTGTGTGCTTTCTGTTCCCATTCACCGAACACTGAAAAGCAGCAACCGCTGACTTGGTCAGTCATACAGGAAGCCTGTGTCAGATTCAGAAAATGAGCTGCAGATTTTGAGAAGCCACCCAGGGCCTTATCTGCTAGCTGTACGCGCTGTGTTCCCCCAGGCAGAGCTTTCTGCTGTTCCAGAGGACCTGTTTATTGTAACAAATGCCTTTTATACTCTTCACTGAGCCTACTGTATGGTAGTTCCTTTTGAGGGCATAAGAACATGGGTGTATCTTTGCTAGTGTTCTTTCAGCATTTACACAGGCATTTGTGCTTCTGTTCCCAGACTGATACCTCTGTCTCAGAAGGTGTTGACATAAAAGTTATGGAATCAATTAGGTAAATATCAGTCCTTTGCCTAGTTTTTCTAATCTGTTCCCAGCTCTACAAATGGAAAGGTATTGTGTTTGCCAGAAAACTTGGGCAAAGCTGTAGGTGAAAGGAAGCTTTCTCCACCACCTTCAATGAAACAATAAAATAAGTCAAAATCAACTTTATAATGGAAAGTGACATAGATTTCCTCTAAGCCTTATTTTATTTTGCTTTTCTGTTTTCATTTCAGAGTAATTCCATTAATTTCAGTAGAATTACTCTGATAGATTACTGCAATAACATCTGGAGATTCATGAGGTGCCTCAGTAGTCACCAAAATAATTTTTGTACAGACATCATGTAGATACTTTCCTGTTATCCTCTAATACTTTGCAATACAATGTGTTGGCAGGTGCTGTAAATGACATGGCATCCAACCCTGGTTATTACACTGAGTTGGTGGAAAAGTCCTTAGGAACATGCACTTTAGCAACTGATGAAATTGAACGAGATTTACGTCGCTCCTTACCTGAGCATCCTGCTTTTCAAAGTGACACAGGAATTTCTGCGCTCAGGAGAGTTCTAACAGCTTATGCGTACAGGAATCCCCAAATTGGCTATTGTCAGGTACAGAGGTTTTGTGTTTGAGTGTTGGTTGTCGAAATATTAGCTCATTATGGCATTACAGTGGCACGTGAATATGTAATGGTTTCTTCCTCAGTGGTTCACTTACTTTATTTCCTCCCTGTGAGTTTTTACATTGTACTTATTTGTTGATAAATGTCGTCATGTCCACTTCATATATGCCTTTGCCTTCTTACTAGACTTTCAGGACTTAAATATTTTTATGTAGTTTGACTACTATGCTCTGTACTTAATAATACAGAGGTAAAAGTCCTTATACTGGGTAACAGCTCTAGGTTATTCCAGCACTCTGAAAATGTGCTGTAAAGTGCTTTCAGAAATACAAATTTTAACAAATTACAGCAGTTGTTTTCACCATCTTTCCTAATAAATTACTCATTTCCTGTTTAAATGTTACAGGCAATGAATATTTTGACATCAGTGCTCCTGCTATATGCTAAAGAGGAGGAAGCGTTCTGGCTTTTGGTTGCTGTGTGTGAAAGGATGTTACCCGATTATTTCAATCGTCGAATCATTGGTAACATCCTTCTGTCTTTTTACCTACCTAGAATTGAGTGTAAATGATCATTCATTTAAGAACAAATGTAAGGAATGAGCTGAAAGCTGAACAGTGGAGAGAAACTGTTGCATTTGGTTCAGTATTGTGCAGCAGAAAGTTACAGAGAATGTCCCAAGACTCCTCCTTAAGCAGGGGTGAATGTGATTTTCAGATATTGCCATTACTCTAGGCATAACTGCTCAGGAAGTAGTCATTTGACTATTATACTGTTCTGCTGGAATTGTAAGCACAATTCATACTATTTATTTGAAGCCTGGTCAGCTTAAATAAAGGAAAAAGTTACTCCAGGTCCGGGTTTAGCCTTTGATCTCATACTCAGTAGTTGCAGGTGTATACAGTAGAAGAAAATTGGATGTGAAATTTCTCTGTAATTGCAGAGAGGGTGTCATTGGCTGTCAGGAGAGTCACTGGAGGTTGCCGTGCTCCCACAAGAGTGCTAACACACTTTACACCGTGCAGCAAGGCTCTGGACCCATGCATAGAGAGCAGAGCTTCCAGCACAGGGGACGAAGCCAGCGGTTCCATGCAGCTAGGCCTGTGCTTGCTTTTACAACAAGGTTACATTAGGCCAGGGGCTTTATTTCTGGCCGGTGCTCTAAGAAAAGAATTCTTCTCTGTATTAAGATTTGGGTGGTGGTTTTGTTATCCTTTCCCTGCAGGTGCCTTGGTAGATCAGGCAGTGTTTGAGGAGCTCATCAGGGTTCATCTGCCTCAGTTGACAGACCACATGACGGACATGACTTTTTTCTCCTCGGTCTCTCTCTCCTGGTTCCTTACCCTTTTTATCAGTGTGCTGCCTATTGAAAGTGCAGTCAATGTGGTGGACTGTTTCTTCTATGATGGAATAAAGGCAATCTTGCAGCTGGGTCTTGCAGTGCTGGAATACAACATGGACAAGTTGCTGACTTGTAAGGATGATGCAGAAGCAGTCACTGTTCTCAACAGGTATTAATGTAACTGTTATTCTTGTGGGCTGCCTAGCAACTGCTGTAATTGTAAATACACAAGTCATTCTGGGGCAGCTAAGAAGACATCTGGCCAAGACTTCCTAAGGCTTCAGGGGAGTTAAGAGTTCATCTTGGGCTGGAATTCTGGAAGGGGTGGCTGGAATGTGTGCCTGGAGCCTCTGAAATTCCCATCCTCTGTTAAAATTATTCTAAAACCACTGCCATTTTGTGTATTTTAAAGTAAAAGCAATGTGTTTTTTGCCTGGAATTTATATCATTTATAGAATGTGGCTTTCTTTAGTGATCAGGTAATCTAGAGCGTACAAAGGCTGTTCCAAACAGTTCAGGCATCAACTTGCTGACAACATATTCTACAGCTCAGTTCTTGTAGTTTAGGCTGCTGGCTCCTCTGCTGCTAATGGCTTAAAATAGAAATAAGAAACAGAGAATGTGATGGGGACAGTCATGACTAAATGTCTGTTCTGTATTAGCATTTGAAGAATAAATTCAAATAGGCAACATAAAGTGCATCTTAAGCTGATGTATTGCAAGCAAAACTTGCATTGTTTTTGCTTCACTACCTACCGAAATTCTGTTGTTGTGATTCTTTATTATAGAGCATTAAAACAGCAAGTTTTGAATGTTAATAACTGATAATAAGAATTTCCTTTCAGTGAGACTCTTAAATATTACGTGTTTGATTAGGTTAGAAGCTACAGAATTAATGAGGAAAATGTAATTTTTATTGTAAGAGATGATGCGGCCTGGTATTTGTTGTAAAACCTGGCGGTCCTCATTTAAATATTTAACACTTAAAAAAGCCAACAGGAAGAGCACAGCCACCCAGCTTAAATATATTAAAACTTAGCGGTGAAATTTCAGTTTTTGTTTGAACCCAACAAGCTACTGTTTCCACTTGACATCCAAGATTTTTGTGATTATTATATACTTGTTTTGAACTCATGCTTTCAACACTTTATCTGGTTATAACACTTCTGTTGCACAGTTAATCCAGCCTGCAGCATGCTGCTGTATTTAAAAAATGATTACAGTAGTTTGTGCCTCCTAAAGAAAAAGGAAGCTATCAGTCCTTAGACATGTCTTCTGCAATGGTGGCAAAGGAGTTGGCCAGCCTCCCTGATAGATCTGTTTAGGCTTCTTATGTTGGTATGATAAATAAGTGCACATCAAGCATGTCTTGGCTTAGCACCTGAGGGACTTAAGATTGCCTTGGTCACAGTTCAGGACAAGCCTCTTTTTGCCTCTCCCAGTTATGCAGAAGAACCTTGCTGGGTAGATTAGAGAACCAGAGGAATGCCAAGTGGAACAGACCTTGGCAAGCCTCGAGTCTAACTTGCCGCTCAAAAGAGGATTTACTGCTAGCACTGGATCACATCAGCCACATTATTGTGTAGCTGAGTCTTTAAAATTCCCAAGACTAGAAGCTCTACAACATTCTCTGGGTAACCAGTTCCCACGTCTGTGTATCTTTGCACTACTCATGCTGATATTCTTTGCTCTTTCCAATTCTCTGCGTGCTTTTTCTTCAGTAGATGCTGATGCTATCGTTTTGTTCTGATAAACTGATTCCCGCTGATTTCTTGTGTGTTTGCTTTGTGCAGATTTTTTGACAGTGTCACTAACAAAGACAGTCCTTTGCCTCCCGCTGTGCAGCAGGGCTCCAACCTCAGCGATCCAAAGAGTGACCATCCAAAAGTGGACATTACTGATTTGATCCGAGAGTCAAATGAAGTATGTGTTTTTGTGGGTATGTTTTCCCATCCCGCGCAGTGTTAACGTTGCATGGGCTACTTTAAAAATAGTGCAGCTGCATTGTACAATCTAGATTAGAAAATCTGTCTAGATTGGTAGAAATTTGGCTCTTTATTTCGTTGAGCCTCACTGAAAACCTTGTAGGTTAATGGGGTAGGTTTGGTTTTGTATCATTTTGGGGTTTGTTTTGTTATGTTTTTTTAACTGCCTGGAATGTGCTTGCTAGGCTGTCCTGAATGGAATTCCCCAGGTTCATCACAGCTCATGTATTGCCATCCCTCGTTCACTTTATTAGTATGTCAATTAAATGACTAAGTAGAGCAGAAACAGCCCTTGCATTTGTTTACTAACTTGAGATTTACTGCTGCACATTGCAGATGGTAGTAACATCTGACATAACAACCCGTGCAGGAAACTGTACTTCAGTAGTTTATTCTGTGGGTTAAATGACTGTTTAGAGATGTGTTGGGTGAGGAAGACCAGTTACAATCTTTTAGTACTTTCTTTCAATTTGCAAGTTTGATTCCTGCAGCATCTAGCTTTGCAGCTCTGCACTGGGGAGGAAATAAGTCTAGCTTCTCCTTCTCCTTTTGTCCTCAGATTTTCATGAGGCATTTCCTTCCTTGCCATGATTTATGTCAGAGTATTAATGCATTTGTAGATAGATTTCTGCTCAGCCCACCTGAAGTGAAAGGCAAGGTGGGAGAATAGGTTTGTTTACATTTTGTTTTTTCTATTAGGTGGTTTATTTTATCTATATGTTTAGGGTCTTTTCTTCTAATTCTCCATCATATGTTTCCAGTGAAAGATCTGGAAAAATGTCTTGGCCTTGACTCAGAAAAGATTAACTAACTGTATAATTTAGGAACTCTCTCTTTTTTTAATTTTTACTGAGAAGAAGGCTTTGTCTTTAGTGGCGTGAATAAAGACAAGAATCAGAAATTCAGGTTCTCTTGAAGTATCTTTATAGCATTGGGCTAGTTGTATAAGAAGTCCATGTTTCTGTGATCAGTATTGTTTCACAAGAATGTTATACTAAAGACTGATATTTGTAAGAAGAGTTGCAAATCAGTAAAAAATCAGGTTTTTTTGTCGTGGTGAGATCTCATAGATCTTGCAGAATAAAGAGCACAGGTGGTAAATAATGAAGTGCCGTTAACTGCATGCTGAAGCTTTCACAGAGATGGAAGCGTTACTGAAAGACAAGGCGAAAGAAACTCCCTTTCTTCTTCCCCTGCCTTTGCAGGCAGGTGACAGGACCAAAGCAATAGCTTCTGATTTGATAAGGCTTCTCAACATTAATTTGGGCAGATCCTTGAACCGGAATCTCCTACTTCCAAGTTGGCAGCCATGTTCCCAGGCCCGTATCCCCATTTGTATCTCATAGCCCCTTTTTTGGATGTAAATTTTTGTCCTCAGTTGAAATGGAATTTCTTCAATGCTGCTGAGTGTCACAACCCCATTGTTTAAGAACTGCTGATACAAAGTGAGAGTCAATTTCCTGCTTCCCATTTCGACCAGACAGTTAATTTCAACACAGTTCTGTGTGAAGGGTTTTATTTTCATTTCACTGTGGAGATCAAATGAAACAAATTTCAAAATGGGAAGGTTGCTGCAGTGGAGAGTTGTCACTGAGGATAGGTCTAGTAAGAAGTCATGAGTAAGTGAACAGGGATGTTCTTTGTGGTACCGTTGCTTTGCGTGGGTGTTCACGAGATAAATGAGATTAGGTGAAAAGACGTGGAGTTGAATTTTAAAATTATATTCAGTTTCACGTCTTTATGACTCAGGCACAAATGCAAGACTTGTTCTTTGGCAGTCTAATCAGCTATGAAGAATTCATGTTTAACTTGTGAGTGTAAGAACATGTAACATTTTATCCCGTTACACTAATTCAGTGTTAGATTATACATCTTGTTCGTATTCTTACTGAGGCCATTGCACAATATCAGTGCCCAGAAACCAGACCAGTGAATGAGTTATGATTCAGAGATGCAATTTCTCTCTGCTTCCTCTTTGTTCCAAGTAAGGAGTATTCCAGTAGTGGTCTTCACAGGAACCTAGAAATACAGTTCTGGAAGAGAACTCTACAGGTCATCCAGTTCAGCTTCCTGTCCAACATACACCCAGATCAGCCTTGGAAAATGTCTAATGTTAAAAATCTTCAACAAAAGAGAATCTGCAAAAACTTAATCCTATTTTAGGGTTTCTCTACCCTTGTCAGAAAATATCCTAATATCAAGTATAGTTCCCCTTGGATGCTCATAAGATGCTATTGAGGATAGTCAGATGCAGTTTTCTCTCCAGTTCCTTGTTGGTTTAGGTTGTTGTTGTTCATCATTTACCCTTTCAACTCTGATCTTTTCTTTTTCTAGATTCAGCACAAGCAGTTCCTCTAACCTTTCCTCAAAGCTTATGTGCTCAGAGTCTTTATGACCGTGTTGCAGTTTTTCATATCTTGTTTACATTGCCCGAAAATGGGAGCAAAACACACTGTGGAAAAACTTCTGAAAGTCCTGCCTAGTTTGGTCATTTATCACTCATTTGTTCTTGAAGTGTGTTGTTAGAACCAGTTGTGCACATGGTGCATGCTGATCATGGTTTTAGGCCATGTCTTCTTGGCTGCATGTGTTGCTAAAGAGTGTCAGAAACCTTACAGAAATGAAGGTGTGTCCTATCTGCTGTCTTAGTTCTACAGACTAGACTGAATTACCTCATAGAAGGAAAGTAAATTGATTTGACATGATCTCGGTAAAGAATGTTGGCCCATTTTGATGTATCTTACCTCTTTCTATTTCAATTTTCATTGTTTAATAATTTGCTCCCTGACTTCTCTGGGAATTTGTTTCTAGTTTTGGGTAAATGTATTTATTCCGCTCCAGTGCTCAGACACCTTCCCCATCCTTCAGAAGTTCCAGAGGTAGATAGGAACAGTTCAGAAATTACTTCAGCTAATTTCTAAAGTTCACTAGAATGAATTTTAAGCCTCGACAACATATACATCTTAGACTTTGCTACCCAGCCATAGTAGTCACCATGTGATAGCAGAGTTGGATATAAATCCAACACGTGGTAAAATCCCTTCCTTTGTCTTCCCACACAATGAACTACTCAAGTTTCTTTCTCCATCGCTCTTTGAAATGGCTGTTAAGTGACATTGTTTAGGGAGAATGTTAGTGCTCTAATAAATAATTTTTTGCTCATTGTCTGGGATCCTCCTTTGTGTCCATACCTGTATTGTACTTAGGTGCAAGAAAGACAAAAATATCTTCTTAGATGTGTCTAGCAACAGTTGATTTCATGGAGTGATGCTTTTCTTCTTAGAGATATGGCGATATTCGATATGAGGATGTTGAGAGCATGCGCAGCAGGAACAGGCTTTATGTGATCCAGACATTAGAAGCTACAACCAAGCAGAATGTGGTGAGTGACTTGGAAGAGCTAAACCCTTTCCTCTCATAAATTCATTCCCTTTTGGAAAATTTTGAGAAGAGCTACATTTTCCAGGATCAAATATAAAATGTTATCTGCTGAAATCCCTCTCATCAGCAGGGTGTCTGTTAACTGAGGTTTGGCCTGTGACATTTTCAGTCTGTGAATCACAGCATGACCTTCTGGTCTCATTGCAAGTAACATCACAGACCACTTCTAAAGGCTGGCACATCTGACACTTTGCATTGACTCAAACAGGCTGACCTATATTTCCATTTGCTGTTGTTAAATTGTTAATGCATTTCTCTTAGAGGCATAGAGCACTGTAAAATATCCACAGTGCTACAGTAAAACAATTAATCACCTGCATTTTTGCTCTGGGAAGCAATCCCAGAGTAAGAACTGAAGAGGTTATCGTACTGCATTCAACAAGGGTTGCTTTTTGGCTGTGGTGTATGTGGATGTCTGGTCCTGCGCCCATGTTGTGGTGGCTCTTCAGCTGCCAATCCAATCCTTTAAGTTCAGACTCCTGAATGAAGGTGGAGGTTGCAAGGTGCTTCCTTTGCCTATTTTCTTCAGTGGCTTGTTTCCAGTAATGGATGGTAGTACTAATCTATGTAACAAGCAGTGCTTCTTCCTGTAGTAAATGTGGCTTGTAGCAACTGATACTGAATGCTCTTGGTTGTGCTAAGATGATAACTGTTGCATTTCATTTTACAAAACATACATATTCTGAAGATGGAGCCTGATCTTGTAGCTAACTTTGTTTTAAAAAGCTGTGAACAATTTTCTTTTTTAAAAAATGAAGATTCAGTTTCACATTTGAGAGCTGAACATGCATTTATCTGTTATAAAGGAAGCTTTATATTATATCATTATAAATAATTATCTCCTGGGTTTTATAGTGTAGGTTCCGTGTATGCAAGTAATGTGTCTAGCTTTAAGGTCCCTTTTCTGCCCTCTCGTTCTGTTCATAATTTCAGATTGCATTTAAAAAGTAGTTCTGTTCTTACTCCTAATTGTAACATGCCAAAACCTGGAATATTCAAACAGTGCCTTTTAATGTAAGGTTAAGTCTCCCATAACTTTATTCTGCAGGCTTATTTCAAAGAGAGAAGACTCATTAATTTTCTCTTAATTGTTTCAGCTACGTGTTGTGTCCCAGGATGTCAAATTCAGTCCCAGTGATCTTGAAGAGCTTTATGAATTATTCAAGGTAATGTGCCATTTTCCTCACTTATCAAATATCCTTCTTAATGGTGGTCTGTGTTATGGGTGTGAAACAGTTTTAACAAATTGAGGTAAAAGCTAGATTCAACATCTGTTTTACATGTCAGCTTTAAATCAAATTACATGGTTAACTTCCCGCATCTTTCACTCGGAGAGAGCTGTTGTTTCAGAAGATAAAACATTTTGTCTTTCCTTTGCAGAAGGAGCACTTTCTTTCCTGTTACTGGAATGTAAATAGTCCTGTCTTGCAACATCATGATGCCAGTCTGCCGTATCTTGACCAGTATCGGATCGATTGCCAGCAATTCAGGGTTCTCTGTCATCTCTTGAGCCCCTGGTCACACTGCGCAAACAGAGACTCCCTTGCCTTGTGGACATTCAGACTGATAGATGAGAGCTCTGATTGCCTGATAAACTTCAAACAATTTGCCAGTGTTCTGGGTATGAGAATGAGAATACCACATATATGTAGCACATTCAAAAGGAACTCCCATCTTAGGGTAGTGCTGGAGTGCATCACCTTCCATATGCTATACAAAGAGCCTAAGGAGACTAGCCCCTTAACTTAGGGTCAAATAGTCTGATTTTAATCATGTGACATTAAATGCAAAGACTGTTTAAATAGGAAGCCAAATGCTCCAAGTGTGTTTATGGGTTTGAGAGTGGGAGCTGCACCATTCAGGTGAATGATAAAGACTTTTAGGTTACGGAACTGTGCTTTCATTTTCTTGTCTGTATTTCACCATGAAGTAACTAACACAGGGCTTTACAAACTAGTGACTTTTCTGAGACGGTAATCCCCTGGATCTTAACCTCCTATTTGAGATTAAATTTACATGTGGCTATACCACCAAAATATCAGAAAATTGGGAAATGGTATGATCTCATTTGCCCAGTCTGTTTGGTTGATGATAAATGCTTCCTCATACTGAGCCATCTCATACACAGATCGTGCAAGTTGGCCAATGCCCTGTATCTCTGGGGAACTGAAAGTTACTTCTCTGTTCCTTTCAAAGTGGTATTGTTCACAAAACTTGGAAACAAAAATTACAAGGAAAATGCTAAGAAGGGATTAGTGCTATATTTCTTTGGTGCTGTGGTCTCATTTTAGCAAGTTGTAAACATTGTTACTGTTCTTCCCTCAGTGTTGTCAAACCCCAGGCTCAGCTGCAGGTGATACTGCCTTCCTTAAGCTTCAGGTCTAATTATATTCCATGTGAGGTAGCCACATGCCCAGTTCCAGCCTCCCTGGTTGTAGTTAGTTAGGTTAAGAGGATGTTTTAAAGTTTGGTCCACTTGAACAGACTGTCTTGCCTGTTTCTTCTGACAGATACCATGTATAATGGAAGTTTCACTGACAAACTCAAGCTTCTTTTTAAGTTGCACATTCCTCCAGGTAAGTGAGAGGTGATGGCATTTGGGGAGGCTTGTTTCTGCCTTCTATCATCTTTGCATGGTTTTTTTTTCCTTAGCTTTTACTTTTCTTCCTGTTGTCAGTAGTCCTGGCTACAATACAGGTAATTACAGCTGCAATACACATCTGTATTTCTTCCAGAGTGATGTATTCTTTGGAAAGGACTTAATCTGCTCCAAGAGCATTTCTCTTCATAGGGACCATTCGTCCTTACAAAGCTTTTGCTTTCTACCACTGCTTAAGTAATGCTTGGGAGCCCTAAAACCACTTTATTCACTTATTTATTGCAGCTTTTACCGAAGTAGAATCTCTGAGCCCTTCCAAAGGTGATGATCTTTCAAAAGAAGAGCTGATCCACTTCAGCCAACTCAGTGGTAAGCTCCTGCATGTGAGGCTTTGCCTGCAGAATATTAGAAGGGATCTATTAATTATCACGTGGCGAAAAATAGGGAACTCTCTTCTGAAAACTAGTAGATCCAGTAAATCGTATGACTGTTAATAAGAATCCTCTGTGAAGATCTTCATAAAGTAGTGCAGAATTTGTGGATGGCTTGTCTGGTGATTGAATTCAAAGGCCATGGGTAGTTTACATGGAAATAAGGGGGTGTATTTGGTCGGCATTTTTCAGCAGAGTAAGCAATCTGTTGCAGTGGTTTAGTTACTCGATATAACTGATTGCAGTTTCTTTTGTGATCTCCAGCCTCATGGTGGCTTCTATTTTTGTAGTAAGTATACAAATCTTACCATGTGGTTTCTTCTTGACCTAATCTGTGTTAAGAACATAGGGATCAGTGAGGGTCTTGCTCCTTAAGGAAAGAATTTTTGATAAAAGGAAATGAACCATTGGTCCTCTTCTCTCAGATAAATAACTCTTCCTTCTTTTTCTCCTCCTAAACTTCAGTTTCATCTGTTGGGAGTAGTCTTGAAAGTGACTCTTTGAAGAGCAGCCCAGAAAAAGGTAAAGAATCCTGGAGACACGTGTGGTAACTGTGTCTTTCGGGGCTAGAGCTGAGAACGTGTGCGGTGACAAAGTATAATGAGTAACATTATCTCTCACGTAGTGCTGACATTAGATCTGCTCTTATAAGTATAGTCCTGTGGGGCGAGAGGGTGATGTAAACTCTCGTCCTGTTTAGTCCTTGGCCCCACCACTCTGTTGAGAAGGAATGAAATAAAGGATGCCAGTTCTTTTGCTCATCATCCCTTATGGGAATCTCTTAGTTCTTGTTTGTTCACTTTTTTTTTTTTTTTTTTTCCTCTTCTTGTCAAGTAGGAAAGGGGAAGGTCGATATTCAGGCATATCTGAAGCAGTGGCAAGATGAACTTCTTAAAAAAGAAGAAAACATTAAGGATTTGCCAAGAATGAATCAGGTAAACTGCCTGAATCTTATTTAAGTCTGGTTTTGATTGCTGTTTATCCCTTAAGTCCTACTGGTAGTTTTCTAAAGGATTTGTAGGCTCACTTACATTTCAGACCTTCACATTAATCATTAGACTGTGGGGTTTTTTTTTTAACTGCCATAACTGTAAGCTTATCAAGAGAGGGACTTTCAGACACACTTCAGTTTATCAGGGCTGGTCCATGCCCATATTGTCGTTAGAACAGTTGGTGTACCAGGTGCCTGGCAGCAGCAGGCACTGAATTGAGATCACAATGTGTAGAGAAACAGGACAAGTGTGTTGCTGTTCTCTGAATAGTCTCCTCTATATCTCTCTGTAGTCTCAGTTCATCCAGTTCTCAAAAACTCTGTACAATCTGTTCCATGGGGATCCTGAGGAGGAACTGTTGTATCGGGCTATAGCAGTGGTCACTAGCCTGCTGCTGAAAATGGAAGAAGTTGGGAGAAGACTGCAGAGTCCTGCATCACCAGTTGAAAGTCCAGTTGCCGTTACACAGGTGCCTGCTGAAATGCCCAGAAAAGGGCAGGAGGAAAGCAGCTCTGAGCGGACTGAAGGCAGTGGAGCACAGAGTTCGAGAGGGAACCATGAGTGGTCTTTTGCCTTTGAACAGATTCTGGCGTCCTTATTAAATGAGCCGGCCTTTGTGAGATTTTTTGAGAAACCTCATGACATAAAAGTTAAAATAGAAAGTGCTAAAAATTTACAACTTAAAGCAAGAACCAGAGTGTAATTTTCTTTATCTTTGACCCTGAACTAGTTACGTAAAGCACTTACAAATGAAGGTTGTTACTATGGAGTCTGGTGTTTACGTAGGGAATGGAGTCTGAAGAGCTAGCTTTAAATATCAGATTACTGGTATGTAATGTAAATAAAAATAGTTTGAAGCACAATCACTTTCTTGCATTGTTCATAAGTTCCACTCCAAAAAAAAGACTGAATAATAAACTGTCTTTACTGTGTTATTAAAATATGCAACATTGCTTAGAAATATTGGATGTGACCTACTGCAAACCTATCTGAATGACAGTGTGTGCTCTCCAGGTTCATTTTACTACTGTGATAAAATGAATGATTTCCAGCCATTTTCTTTTGAAAGGACTATTGACAGCTGGGAGGTTGTCTTCCAGGTTAGTTTAATTAGTTATTTCCAAACTTGCATGTGGGCTGGGATTAAAGCAGGGTGCAGACTAAGAACAGAGACTATGGAGGTCACAAGAGCATGAGGTTAGAGAAGTTGCCCTGCTCTGAATTCCTCTGCTTTGGTGTTACCCTTGGTCCTGGACTCTGGCAGATTCCAGCCCCTCGTTGGCAGTTTGCAGACTGCATTCTCCCAGCCCACGTCTCAGTTTTTGTGACAAGCAACTGGTTTCCAGCTTTTCTAGCTCAGCCTATATACAAGTTCTTTTTCCCATTTTCATACCAATCCTCCTGCAATACAGGTGAAAAGGATGGGAGCTGGTTTGGTCATCCAGGATGCAAAAGCTCTAGTACAGATTGTTGAAGTTGAGGGAAAGCGGTGGCTAAATCTGCCTGACCACATGGTGGGTGTCATTCTTCTTGCAAAACAAGCCATTGTTCGCTTCTTAGGAGCATGTTGATGAAATAGACAGTTTTGCTTGTTTGGAAAGCCTCAGCACAGACCACCTCTAGCTGCTTCATGGTTAACGCTGGCTGCTGGACTGCTAGGGACAGATTGCTGTTGCTCCTTTGCCTCCTGTGTCCATACTTCCACCAGTAATAGTTCTTTTGTTTTTATAGCTCTTTGGAGTGTTGCTACTGTAATGTTTTCTATCTGCCAGGATTCATGGCAACAAGAAAATCCTCTGGAATCTGACTTGGAATTTTTAACATATAAGAAACGATACAGTAAAGATCCTGTGAGGCAAGCTCTGCCAGCGTTCATGCTGGTAAATGTTGACCTTGAACCTTTGGTGCTAGAATGGGTTTAGAGAAAGAGGGGGAGAGCTTGTACTTTAACAACAAAGTAAACTGGGACTTTCTGCTGAACTGGTTAAAAATGGCTCTTCCTAAAGCCTGTATGACAATCTTTCTCTGCAGAGCAGCGTTATTTTTATACTGTGCATGCTTTTTGTACAGAAGCAGGATGGGGGTGGTGTCATTCGCTGAGGCTTTTCTTGCAATACTCAAATGAATGATGAATAAAACGAAATTCTGACTTGTGTTACGAGCATTTGGTGAAATACCGTCATTGCAATTGGTGTTAAAGTTCCCATGCTGCTTCTGAAGAATGTGGTTTTGCTCAGGAGCAATGGAGTTATGAATTATTTCTTCTACTCCCGCCCACACTCTCAGGTATTAATGTAAAATAAAGTTTTATTGGATGAACAGTAACTCCAAATTCTATATAATATATGTGAGCAGTGAGGAGGCATTTTTCAGAAGCCTTCACAAAGTAATTACACTTGATACAATATAGTACTGATTTGTATTTTTATGCGTAAGAACTAACTTATCCATTCATGTGGATCCATTTCTGAGGCAAAGTAGGGCAACACTGTGTTACTTTTCAAATGTATTTACTGACAGTTTTCTTAATGTTTTAGAAATACAAAGCAGATGATATTGTTGTTCTAGTCCAGGACGTTCTCAGATAAGGTTTGCTCGGTGAGTAATTCTTACGGAAATAGCTGTGCTGAAATTAATGGAGCTGCGTGAAAATAACTGCAGCTGCCCACCCTAAAGGCTTGTGTAGGTTTATGATGGATATTGTTAATTTTGAGAAGTAGCCAAAGCCGTGTGCTAAGCAAGGTAGCACAGAGATATGAAAGTCTTAAAATTCAGTGACTTTTTTTTTTGGTTATGAGCCAAGATGTTCAGATGTCAGTACAGAAGACTGGCCTAAAGAAACCTGCAGAATACAACAGCCTTGTGACATTGCTTGGTTTGGTTATGCAAAACAGAACACCTTTTAAAAATACTATTTTCTGTTAGTGTCAATCCAAGAGACTGCAGAGCTGTTACCAATTATGTAGTAGCTCTTGCCAGCTAACCTATCTATGTATAAAGAGAGATTACCAGCGTATATATCTATATCTATATATATATATATAAAAAAAATAAAAAAAGATTTTAAAGTGAGAAGTTAGGCTATATAGGGGAACACTAACTTGTATTAATTGCATGGATTTTCTGTTCAGTTTGCTTATTTTGTTTTCCCAAAAGGGTAATATCTTTAAATCGTTCCTTTAATACACCTGCAGGTTGATCCAGCAAGACTAGTCAGGGTGGCCCAGCATCCAGCCTCAGCAGGACAGCAGGTGGAGCAAGGTCGCTTCTAGCAGGCTGGCAGCACTCGGGCAACTGCCTGAGGGGCAGGTCCTTCCTTTTGGAGCCTCTGGGTCACCAGCTGATCCTTTGGGGAGATCTAGATGTAGCAAATGCCATCTGTTTCCAAGGAGAGTGACCCAGAGATGTGTTTGCTGGGCTGCTTCCACTGTGTGCCGTAACATTGAGGAACACTTGTGCTTTACTTAGGGCAGAGTAACTCTGGAGCTACGGTCTTGCTCCTTCCCTTTCCCACTGTGGAGGTGGCTGGTGAACAAATACATGTGTATTAGCTGGGATGGGGGGAGCTGGAGCGGTAGAAGCTCTTTCCCTCTCTTCAGTCCCAAAGGGTGATGCCCTCACATTAAAGCCCAGCATAGTCAGGGACAGAGGTCCCCACGCAATACAGCTTTTTGGCCATCTGAAGTTGTTGGTGATGACAGCTTTTTGGCCATCTGAAGTTCCTGGTGATGCAAAACTGACCCCAGATTCACACACATTGCACTATAACACTGTGGATGTGCTGCATGTGACTGGGGATTAAGCAGAAGTGCCAGCAAGGAGTCTGGTGGTTACAGACCGTCTGACCCCGAATTACTCAGGTACTTCCCAAAAGGGGGACTTTCCATTCAAATTGTAACTTGGAAGTTTTTGGAAGTGTTTTTGAACTTTGAAGGGTTCATTTGCGAACGACAAGCAGTGTGGTTAAGTAAGTGAGCACTGATGTGTCATTTCACCTCTGTGAACATTTCACATCTGTGCTTCATCATCCCCGGAGATGTTAAAAAAACAGGTAGATGTGGCACGTCGAGACACAGTCTAGGGGTTAGGGAGATGTTTGAAGAAGGTTGGACTTGATGATCCTAGAGGTCTTTTCCAACCTGAATGATTCTATGATTCCATGATTATGGTTTTCTGTAACGGTTTTCACAAAGTCATCTGTCTTTTTATTGCTTTGGTTCAGTCACAGGAAATAAATGAATGTGCATCGTTCAGCACAGAAGAGCCAGGTGTAGGCAGGCTGGAGATTGGTAACGGCAGTGATGCTGTTCATACAGTTTTAAAATTGCCCTACCTGCTGCAGTGTCACCGTGTGACCTGGCAGCGCTGCCAGGGTTGTTCAACCCGACACGTTCTCAGTGGCTGTGAGTCTACACCGCGCAGACCTGGCTAGTGGCTGGGCTGTTGTTGCCACACACATCGATGCCTTTTGTCAAACACAATCATTAGCCCGGGGGTGACCAGCAGAGCTGCGATGGTCCCTTATTCTTGCAATAGAGCGTGTGCTGCTCGGGGAGCTGGTGCCGTTCCCCGCGCTTCGGGTGAATGGTGGCAGCCCTGGCCACCAGCGAGGAGCTGGCTGCTCGTTGTGCACCAAGTTCAAGCCTTGAACACATGAAGTGAGGGAGCAGCTCAACTAATAGTAATAGAAATTTAGAGCCCTTTCCACTACCGGGGAGAACTGTTTGTAAGTCAACAGGCCGCATTGCCTGGGACATGGAAATGGTCACAGCCGTGTGATTCGCGACAAGCACTCTCTGCTTCTGTCCATACCTAAACCAAGCCACTTGGTCATCGCTCCCAGGGCTAGATAACAAGGTCTTTTCAGAAGAGTTTCCTACCGTAGTGACTAAGAAATAGCTGAGCATTGATTTTGTTAGAAGATTCTCACCCAGTGGTACCATACAAGGTTCCTGATTGCAATTGCAGTTGTTATCTGGACTAAAACAAATACTCCAATTTGTTTACAGAAAAATAAGCTTTGTCTCTTTTGCTATAGCTATGTCACTTTACCAAGAAGGCAACACGTTTGTGTTGGCAAGTTGGCTTTTTTTATACAATGTATTGTATGCAGAAGTACTGTAAGACAAATGGGATGTTAAATAAAAAGTTGTTTCACTTAAGTAAAAAAAAAAATTCTTAAAAAATCAGTGTTTGAGGCACTGTTATTTCTCATGAGGGCCTGTTTCAGGAGTTCCTGCAAGAGCATTGATCATGTTAAAGGCACATTTAGTCAGTGCTTTCCAAAAGAAGCCAAAACCCATGCTGGGACAGCAGCCTCCCCAAAAGCAGAGGAAAAAAGAAGATGAGACCCAGATTTTGAAGCCTTGCACAGAGCCTGAGCTTGCTTCGTGGCTGAGACAACAAGTGAGTCAGCCCAGGAAGAGTACGAGGACTCTTGTCTTGCATCCAGATGAAAACATTTACACTGTGCAGATGTGTCTATGCTGACTGATACCTTTTCTTTCTGTGTTGCCCCTATGGCTTCTGGCACTGGGCATGGAAATCAGAGAATGACAGAATGGTAGGGGTTGGAAGGGCCCTCTGAAGATCACCTCGTCCAATCCCCCTGCCAGAGCAGGTTCTCCTACAGCAGGTTGCACAGGACAGTGTCCAGGTGGGTTTTGAATGTCTCCAGAGTTGGAGACTCCACCACTTTTCTGGGCAGCCTGTTCCTGTGCTCTGCCACCCTCAAAGTAAAGAAATTCCTCCTCATGGTTAGATGGCACTTCTGTGTTCCACTTTGTGCCCGTTACATCTTGTATACATGATGGCTGCTGCTCTGGTGCCTCCTGGAGAGCAGGGAGCAGGTTCTGCTCCCCAGTGATCCCATACCACCCAGGGAATAACAACAGCACACACTGTGTAAGAGGTCTTACAAGTATTATTTTATTTTTTATTTTTTTTTATTTTTTAAAATACTATGTACAATCTGTTTAAAGCTTGTCAAAATGCACAGGCTCCCACTCAATGGAGCTGTGCAGGGACATAGATTCAAGACAAGAATAAAATCTTTACTCTTCATTTTCATAAGACACTTCCTTTTCCCCATTACAAAATACTTTTAAGAATAGTAACATTTATAAATGTATCTATATTTGACATCATATAAAATAAACCAAGATTTATACTCAATTCTAAGGTGTTTTTTTTTTTCTTATTTTCTTCGTTGTTTGTTTTTACATGGAATATATACAATGTATATACAGTAACTTTTCACTGTGTTTGTCAAACCTGCCTGATTATACCCACCAGGCTTTAGCTTATATGTACAAATATGCTAAAAGTGCAAGACTTTATTAATTAAAGCTGCCTGTGTTTTCAGAGGTCTGGAATTGTGTGGCCTATAGAGATATTTTTATATATAGATATACAAGTACATACATATATATGTATGCTGAAAATACATATATATGTGTATCTATATATAGATAGAGATAGTATATAGGTGCTTGTGTATTAGAACGCCTCAGACCGTTAATGACTAATAGGTTGACCCCCACGCTGGATCCCAACCCCAACGCAGGTGGCATCGGTCACGTTCCCACTCTCTGCTTGTCACCATCGACCCACGCTGCTGTTTTCTTGTGAGCACCTGGGAGGTGGGAACCAAACCCACCGGCAACCCTCAATTCCAAGTGGGTCCCAAAAACACAGGCCGTAGCTAACAAACACCGAGGTAAACAATTACAAATCAACCTGAATAAAGAGATTTATTTATTCATGTATTTTTGAGCCTGCGTGACGCTATAAGGCAAAAATCCCAAGGCCTTGACTCAGCCTCCCCCACGTCACCCCACCCCAGCCTGGCAGCAGGCTGAGCAGGGACCAAGCAAGCCCCCCAGAAAGGGACTGTGGGATTTTTGTCCTTTGGAGCATGTCTAGAAAGCATGGCTCTACCATGAGGGACCACGCAGCCTCCACTGCCCACCAGCAGCTGGGCTGGGGTGGGCACTGGGAATAAAGCCGGGGTGTGTGTGGGGGGGGAGCATATGATAAAGTGCATTTATAGGTCTCTTGTTTTAGCAAGGCCAATCTAATATGTAAACATCCTCACACCCTTCCCGTGCCATCAGAAGAGCTGTGTCCATGGCACAGCCCCATCCGGCACACCCAGGCCTCCCCCTCCCACCCATCCCCAAACCCCTTCCCAATCCTCTTTTGTTGGCCTTGCTTTCAAAGCCACAATAATGCCATAAAACTGCTCTGCCTTGGCTACCTCCCTACCATGCCCTTGGGAAAAAAAAAATAAAATTCCACCCCTCCACCCACTTGACCCCAACCACCACCTCTGAGATGTCTTTGATTGATTGACACCTGCCATGTCTGGGCTCATGTCCAGCAATGGGACACTGCAGAAGAGCCGTGGTGGTGTGTTGGGACGATGCAGGTTTAATGGGCAAGACGGGCAAAGGCACAGCCTTTCCCTCCTGCCAACCACCCTGGGCCACCAATTGTGTACAACAGTGGAACCCTAACATAAATGTGTGGTTGCCTCCCCACTGCATTATGTGCCACGGTTATGAGGGAAACCCAATAAAAATTACAGCCCCAACCTCATGAGCAACCCCACTGTCTTGGGCTGCAGAGGGGAAGCCCCTAAAAGTCATAGTGCTTTAAAAAAACAAACAAACCACCAAATATTTCCTACCTCCAAAGGCTTTGTGCTGGCCCTCTCTGCAGCCCCTCACATGGGCTCTAAGAGCCAAGGGTTGAAGGTCCAGCTTGCACCACAAAGGTAGGTGCTTCATGTTCCACCACCAGCAGTGGGGTGGCCCCTGCCCATGGCTCTGCTGTAGCCATGGCTACTTGGAGGGATTTGCAGTGGCAGGGGTGGGAGCAGGGCAGGCTGTGCCCAAAAGCAGTTGCTCAGCAGCCAGCCTGGTGTCCAGGGGCTGTGAGTGTGTGCCAGGTGGGTCACACTCTGCAAGCTACCAGCCCACAATACTGTAACCCCAGAGCTATGAGGACCTCCTCGGCTCCGTGCTATGGCCACTGTGCTCCCCAGAAGACTGCTCAGGGCTGGTTGGCTGCACCGCTCCTCTGCCTGCTCTGCAACCTGTCACCGCTGGCATCCCGGGGAGATGTGTGCCCAGATGCCCCAGCTGAAGCCAATCCCTGCTGATGCTTTTGCCAAGGGGCCCCATGGAAAGTGGGGGCTCACACACCAGACCAGCGCCGTGCCTTGCACTTGCCCCATGAAATCTCCCGGTTACTGCAGCTGCACTCTGCCCCAGCAGCCTGGCCTCTCACCACCACCACAGGCAACGTGGCACATCAAAACCTGCCCCCTTCCCTAGGAAAAACCCCGTGGGTGGGAAAAGCCCCTTGTGCAATGGGGCCAGGGCACGGCCGGGCCAGGCGGTGAGTCAGGGTGCAGCAAGGCTGCAGCCAAAGCCATGTCGGGCAGAGTTGTTGCACTCCCATTGCCCTTCCAAGCTCGCCAGGAAACTCGGGCTGCTGTAACCTGGATCGGTCAGGCTGAAACACTCAGCTTTTCCTGGCCCTGCGTTACTGAGCTCACACCTGGCCCCAAAGCTAATGAAATCCTGGTGCTGCAGTGCAGAAAATGTGTGTGGCTGGTGGGGGGAAGCAAGCTAGCTAGCTATAGCTACAGCTCTACCTACAGCATTCGGTGTCTCTAGCTTTTTTTGTTGTTGTTTGGCATGCTGACTTTCCCACTCGCTGCTTTTCTTGAAGCACGGGGCTGCTCCATCAGCAAGCACCAGTGTCCAGCTAAGAGCCAAGAAAGTGGGTTGCACAAGAAAAAAAAGCAAACAGATGGCCCCCAAAATGCGCGCTTTGCTTGGCTTCAACAAAGGTTACAAACTAGCTGAAACCTTGCCCTGACTGCCAGGTGGAGCTTTGCTGCTGGATGGACATGGTCCTAACCAACCATTTCCTTGCAAAGCTTATAGTAATGGCCTAACCCATCTCCTGCGTCTGGGCTCCAGCAGTGCCCAAAGTTATTACTGAGTAACTAATGCCTTAAAAATGTACATTTTCATTTTTCCTTTGGAAAGATGCAAACAGGAGGGCCACAACTATACACCCACTGAGGAATAAACTGGTTTTTCAATTCATAGCTAGAAACTTACAGTTAAAAAGTGACCATTTACAAAAATACAATTTATTGCTGACCCTACAGGCTTGTAACATCACGTGTGGTGTTGTGATCATACGTTTCGGGTTCACCAAATTGAAACATGACATAGCAAAACCACAAAGTTTGCCGTCATATGGTGTTCTATGCTTGCTTGTTTTCATATATAGAAACATATGCAACTACATCACTCGAAACAAAACAACAAAAAAAAGAACGGGTAAGGATTCTTTGTCTGTAACCCGAAAAATATTTGGCTACAGGGAGTAAAAACCATAAAAATGTATCTGCACTTGTTAACCAAAATAAAACATGACAAATATCTTACTAGCTGCGATGTGAGCTGGTATAATAACAGTAAGAAATTCAGGCAAAAGTGGTGTTACATAAATTAGCAGCATTATCCAATCTCCTGGAAAACAAAAGAAAACTGCGGGACTGAGGTATAGAAAAAAGGAAAAAAAAAAAAATCCACAATGGACCTACTACAGTGAAACAAGTTATGTACATGGTAACCCAACGGCGTCCTGCGGACCCGTACAGTCTGTGTATGTGCTCCCAACACTGAGCTTAAATTCACAGTGACTGTCAGCATTGAAGTCCTGAATGGAAAAGGGTTTTCTCCATTGCAAAGTAACCTTCATGGCAACCTGGTAACTAACCTTGCAGCCTGAAAGCCATCACCTTCCAGTTGTACCGCACTGCTGGGCAAGAGCGTGTACGGCTGCCGGAGCAGCATCACAGAGCGGCTGCGTGGAAATCCAGACCGGTTGCATGGAAATCCCAACCAACGAGGTGCCCCTGGAGCTGTCCACCTCCGTCGGGGCCCGTCCCTCCAGCCACCATCTCCCCCACGGGGCCTGACCTCACGCGTCCCGTGCTCTGACAGCGTGGTCCTCCCCTCTGCGTGCGCCCGGGGCGCCAAGTGGCTGCAGTCAAGGTGGTCCCTGCCTCCCTGGCCTGGCGTTCAGGGCAGCTGCATCTCAGGATGCAGGTCTGGCAGGTTGCAGGCCTGGCCCTGTGCGTGGCGGCTCTGCTGCTGTGGGTGGAGGAAGTAGCTCAGGGGGTTCTGCTGCGGGGCGTGGGGTGGCTGCAAAATGCGGGGTGTCGGAACCCCAGGCACCGGCTCAGGACCTTGCATCTGTTGGGAAACACAAAGTCGACAAGTCAGACCCGCTGCATAGCCCTTCTGCTCCCTCTCTTGCTGCGGGGCTGATGTGTACCCAGGAGTACCAGTGCCAAGTCCTAAAGCAGCCTCTACCCATCAGAGGTATGCGTTGTGGACAAGCAGCTTGGGCTGCTGGTGCTATCACAGCATGACTAACAATGCCTGGAGAGTACAGAGGGGAAGCAGGACCCATCCATTCTACCGGCCCTACAGAGAGCCGAGCAGGAATGGAGACCTTCAAAAGCTACTTGGACAGGAGGCAAAATCCTCAGGATGTGCAACTTTCGTCTTCCATAGGAAGGATCTTCAGGCAACCAATGAAGAGGCTGTAGAATGACCTTGTTCATGTACCACCCCATGGCTGGTACCCCAAAGACTTGGACTTGATGGTTTACTCCCCCTTAAAGGCATTGTGGTACCAAAGCCTGGTTTTCTGTTGCCCTGGAGCTATTTATCTCCCCCAGCATCATCATTCTTCTGTCCATATTGCAGGTCCTCAGGAACTCAGTGCAGTCCACGAGCACATGTACCCAAAGCAGGGCGGCTCATGCCCACATTAGCCAATAATGGTTCATTCCTTACCCTAAAGCCAGTTCTGCTGCATGGCTACTTTCAGCTGTACTCCTGCTTTGTTTTCTATGAGCTTTGCCTGGCGGACCACAACTTACATTTGCCAACCAGGCAAGTCTTGGAGACTGTATTATTAATTACTAATTTCAACCACTCCTCTCCTTGGCAGCATCATTGGTTTGGCATGCACTGATGAAGCCGGCCTTTGAAAAACCGAAATCACCGTCTCCAGAGATTTGTGTTGTGAAACACCCATTTATTTAAATAAAGCAGCGACAGCAGCTGACAAAAAGCCTTGCTATGCTGAGACATAACAGCTGGAGGCATGTTTCGAAGGAGCTTATCCCTTATCATGTTTCGCATCTGCAGCAAGATTCCCACCAGAGCTCCTCCTCAAGCAAGCTGTGTTTGAAAAACTGGCTATTTCTTCAGAACTCTAAGTGATAACTGAATTTGTTGGAAAATATGGCCTTGAATGGGTGCAGAGCCAGCCTGGAAAGGCTGAGCACTTGAGTGCGTGCAGATACAATGGGAATGGACAATGTGCCAGTGCACTGACCAGGTTTGATTACCCAGCTAAACCCCATTTCCTCAAAAAAACCCAGTCCAATCCCAAAGGTATCCTTGTGCATCCTCAGAAACCTGTTCCAGCTCCATTACCTGAAGGTAGAGATGGTGCTGCTGAACCTGTTGCTGTGGCCACTGGTGGAGATGAACCGGTGTGTTCGCCTGGTGGGATGTGAAGCTGGTGTGTGGGATCATCAGAGATGGGGAGAAAATAGGTGATGGGGCTGGAGGTCGGACAGTGCTACAGGTAACTGGTTGCATCTGTATTGGGGGAGGCAAGATCTGCTGCTCTGCAACGAATCTGCCACGAGGAGGAAAAACAAGGCGTGAGAACCCAAACCTAGACCCACCACTGGAGCAGGCCCTGGAGAGCCCAGGTGCTTCAGCAGCCAGACGGGAACAGGGCTGTCAAACCACACAGAGCCTAGTGAAAGGGGGCCCCAGATTTCCCCTTCCCCATCACACATGGACTGGAACTGCAGAAAATGAAGTTTTTAAAGGCTGTACGTCTCCATGACTTGATTAAGCACTTTAGGCGTTGCAAAAGCTAGAAAACAGCAATAAATTTTGTTTTTAAAAGTGTTTTAGTGGTCATAAAGTTCTTTGTAATAAAAAAATATTCTAATTACTTTTTCTCCTAACCAGCTGAGCCTTTGCTTCTTTTGAGATTGAGACTGTTTGTGTTTGTGTGATCACGTACAAGGTTTTCAAAGTCATTTTCAGCGCCATCAAGTGCCCTTCTAAAACATGTCCTGAAAACAAGGGCCAGCCAAGACTCACTTTCCTTGCTGCCTGCTGGCACTGCTCTGCGTGGACTGGCCACTGCTGTTGGCGGCAGGCATCATGGCTTGGATAGACTGATCCAACAGCATCCTGCGGTGGAAGAAAAAGAGAGGACGGTCAGGGAAGGGAGAGGTACAAGCTCATGCCTGCCAGTCTCCAGAAACCAATCCCTGAGAATCCTCCCTGAAAGCAGGCAAACCGCCACCCTGAAAAAGAGCTAATGGAATGGGGTGTTTATTGTCACCTTGTCTAATGCACTGCAAAGGTGAGCTGAAACTTACTTAAATCTTTCATGTACGAAATATGTTTTCTAGATCGTACGACCTGTAGGCTTTGTCTTGTTTCCTTACACAATATTGTTATTGTGGGTCCACAGGAAAGACGGGGAGGGACTCTTTAACAGGGATTGTAGCGATTGGATGATGGGTAACCTTTTCAAATGGAAGATTAGACATTAGGAAGAAATTCTTCACTGTGAGAGTGGTGAGACAGTGGAACAAGTTGCTCAGAGAAGTTGTGGATGCCCCTTCCAGTGTTCAAGGCCAGGCTGGACAGAGCTTTGAGCAACCTGGTCTAGTGGGAGGTGTCCCTGCCCATGGCAGGGGGGTTGGAACTAGATGATCTTTAAGATCCTTTCCTACTCAAACCATTCTGCAAATACCTCCCTGAAAGGTGGTTCAATAGTCTGAGGCAGTTGTATATATTTTATACATTTCCAGTGTTGTATAAAAGAGAAATGGTTTTGCCATGGCACTTATCCTGGCTTGAAAAAAGACACTCTGAAGCTTCAGAACAAGCAGACACAGGTTTGGGAAAGGCTGTCCCTGCTAGTTTTTCCTGTCCTGTTTTTCCCTCTGACAGCAGCAGATGTCCAGAGGTTACTGAGCTACATGGACAATTTATGGACATATGAAGAGAAAAGGATTTCAGGCTGCTGAGGGTACAGCATGGTGGGCACAGCACCCTGCTGGCACACACACCGGGCTCCCCACTAGCCCAGATCTCTGCCAGAGGCAACATCCCTACGTCCCTGCTGTGGCACCCAGAGACCATCACCCCGCTGAGTCCAGATGTGTCTGCCTTTCCCACTGCCATCAGGACGGTCTCAGCAGGGTTGTGTCCGTACCTGAGGCTCCTGTCCTGGCTGTAGTCAGACTGTGGTTGCCTTTCATTGCTGTCAGTCGGCATCTGCGCTGCCACCGTAATGGGATGCGTTTGTGAAAACACCATGGGGTTGTTGTAGAGGGGCACTGAAATGCTTGTCTGCCCCGACAGACATGTCTGCTGGGCTTGGTTTCCTCTCATTAGGTGCTGCTGCTGCTGCTGCACCTGAAATGAAGGCATGTGTAAGTTTTTAAAGCTCCCTAATAGAAGGCTAAAATAACTGCTTCCAGTACGCAGATGGGAAAAGGAGAAGGAGCAGTAGGATATTTGCCCTGATTACAGCAGTAGGAACAGTATAGCTTATCAGGACAACCAGCTTGTTTGCTTTTAGTGCCCCTGCACCTCAATCGCCAGTGGCAGGAGCAGATGGTCTCTTGAGAAATCAGAGTACAAGGGTAAGGGCACGCAAGGCTCAAGGGAGAAGAGACCAGCTTAAGGGGAAGGAGGAGTGCAAATCTGATGTCCCCAAGCAGAGCATCTCATCTGTCTTTAAAGCAGTAGTTTTGGTCTTTTTTGCTTTGGACATCTCATTCTTTCCTAAGGAGATGTGACCATCTAGTGGATTTAGGTCTAGTGATGACAAACGTGTTTTTCAAAGCTGCCTTCCAAGACTTCTCAGGCATAAGAAAATTAATCTTTTAAAATTGTGCCTACTTCCCCATGTTATGAAGTCACAACTTTCAATGGCTACAAGTGAACATCATGTTGCAATCACAAACAGAAGCTCAAACCTCCCACTCAGTTCCTCTCTGGTCACCAGGACGGCTCTAGCAGTCCCAGAGTTTAATACTTTTAGGCTACAAGGCTTTTACTTTTACAGATGAATGACATCGTTTTGCAACTGACACGAATTCCACAATACTAGCCATGGAGTAAAACCAGCACAGAGGAGATGCGTGGGGCCACGGGGAGGGGGGGGACAAGGCAGGCAAGAATTTAGAAGCCAGCAAAGGGGACGATGAGGACACCGAAGCAGCCAGTGACCTGGGTGGCCGTGCCGCAGGGGTCCCTGAGGAATTGGTGCGGTGACGGCAGGTGGGTGCTGCAGTAGTGCTTCGTCCCCATAAGGCCTTGCTGTTGGGTCTTCTTGGCTGTGGTCTGCCTGGGCGTCCCCGGCGGTGGCCTCCTGGGGCTTGGGTGCTGCACATTGTTACAGACGACGGGGATCGGCTGCTGCATCAGCATCTTTAAATAAGAGACATACGAATTGTCACAGCTCATACTGTGGCTGCACTGCCTGGGAGATACTGTGTCTGGCTTCCAGGCCGTCATTTTCAGCAAACAGAACGCTGCAGCAGTAACATCTCTAAATCCAGAGGCAAAGTGAACCACAAATAATGTAAAATCAAATGTTAGCGTGTGCCCAAGTATTTATTTAGAGCCACCTGTTGGGTTTTGCCGGAATGGCACTGGGGATCCAGCAGCACTAACCAGCCACCGAACCACCAAGCTTTTTGCGCAGGGGGCACTTTGGACTAGCTTGGGACTGTTTCCTTCTGAATCACAAAAATTACTGATTCAGGAACTGAGCAGATATTGACACCACTGCTCCCTCAGGAGATGCCTACTCCCACATCTGAGACCAAACCAGCAATTCGAGGCTATACCTTGAGTACTGTGTTCAGTTTTGGGCACCTCAATACAAGAAAGACATTGAGGGGCTGGAGCGGGTGCAGAGAAGGGCAATGAAGCTGGTGAAAGACCTAGAGCACAACTCTTACGAGGTGCGGCTGAGGGAACTGGGGTTGTTTAGTCTAGAGAAAAGGAGGCTCAGGGGTGACCTTATTGCTCTCTACAACTACCTGAGAGGAGTTCGTAGAGAGGTGGGTGCTGGTCACTCCTCACAAGTCACAACCAATAGGACAAGAGGAAACGGCCTCAAGTTGCACCAGGGGAGGTTTA